>PVHP010010008.1:0-48843 GCA_004024765.1 Zapus hudsonius | reverse complement strand
AGAGAGAGAGAGAGAGAGAGAGAGAGAGAGAGAGAGAGAGAGAGAGAGAGAGAGAGAGAGACCACCTTGTGGGTCTGTCTTATGTGGGTCCTGGGGAATTGAACCCAGGGCCTTAGGCACTGGAGGCGAGTGCCTTAACCGCTGAGCCATCTCTCTAGCCCTGGGCCTAGGCTTTCTTGATGGGGATATTTTTGCCTTGTTTGTTTTGCATTGAGCTTTGCCTATCTTGAGATAGTCTCAAAGTTTGTCTTGTTAAGAATGCAGCAATAGGGGCTGGAGAGATAGCTCAGCGGTTAAGGCACTTGCCTCTAGTTCAATTCCCCAGTACCCACATAAGCCAGACCCACAAGGTGGTGGCCCTGGTTCGTTCTCTCTCTCTCTCTCTCTCTCTCTCTCTCTCTCTCTCTCTCTCTCTCTCTCTCTCTCTGCTTGAAAATAAATAAAATATTAAAAAAAAGAATGCAGCAATAGAAGATGGTGATGTTGTAGCCATGCTACAGCAACCTTGGGAGGGAAAGAAAGCAGACTGCAGAATACACTCTTCTACCAAGAACAAAAGGTGTGGGGGAGTTTTTTTTTTTAGCCTCGGTGGATAAACAGGAGAGACCTGGGGCTTCTAGCAACCACCGCCAGGCAGTTGGTGTTTGGACCAGAGTTGCTACTCTCTGGAACCTGCCTGAGGCAGTATGAGTAGAGCCAGCCAGGAGTGGCCAGGGAGCAGCTTTGCAGCAACTTCAGGAGCCCACCATTCCCTGGAAGGACCAGCAGCTGGAGCCAGAACACCCAGAGCCACACAGCACCCAGCACAGCTGATCTAAACAGCAGATACATGACACAGCCAAGAGAGCCAGCCTCATACTCAGTTGGGGTGAGGCCATGGACCATTACAAGAGATGGCAGGTGGGCTGGAGAGATGGCTCAGCGATTAAGGCACTTGCCTCCAGTGCCTAAGCCCCCGGGTTCAATTCCCCAGGTCCCACATAAGCCAGAACCACAAGGTGGTGGCCCTGGTAACCTCTCTCTCTCTCTCTCTCTCTCTCTCTGCTTGAAATGAATAAAAAAAAAAAAGAGAGAGAGAGAGATGGCAGGTGAGTTCAAGGCCACCCTGAGAATACATAGTGAATTCCAGGTCAGCTTGGACTAGAACGAAACCCTACCTCGAAACCCCCTTCACCCCCCCAAAAAAAGATGGCAGTGACCACTGGGATAAGGCAAAAGACACCATAATGCTGAGAAGAAAGGGCATGGAGTGTTCAGCACTGGGACACCTCTATCACACTTCCGAGGCTCAGGGTCTATTGTGGAAGAGGTGGCTGAAAGATTGTAAGAACCAAAGGAAGGGTAGGACTGCTTTCAACAAACTTCCAGACACAAAATGGCCATGATATTCATGACTTTGAAGTGCCTGATCCAGCCAGTGCTAGAGTGAGACCTTGCCTCCAAAAAATAAGGGCTGGGGAGGTGGCTCAGGAGTTAAAGGTGCTGGATTTCAAAGCCTGATGACCCTGGTTCGATTCCCCAATACCCATGTAAAGCCAGATGCACAAACTGGCACGTGTATCTAGAGTTCCTTTATAGTAGCAAGAGAGGCCCTAGAGTGCTCATTCTCTCTCCTTATAAATAATAATAAAAAAACAACAACAACAAATGTGGTGCCTGTGTTCAGTCTATGATCAGCCTTGATCAAAGTGGGTGTGGGATGGCAGTCTATCCACAGGTTTAGGTTAAATACATCTGATCAGACTCCTCCTTATGTGTGCAGTAAAATATCCCCCAAATTCTCTGGCAGGTTTGGATGGGCCTACTCAATGCCCAGGCTGTGGAGTGTGATCAGCTTGGGAATCCCTATACAGTGAAGCCTAGGCATGCAGGCAGCCGGGGTGTGAAGTCAGTAACAAATGGGGCTGATCCCCAGTTCCAGCAGATAGGAACTGGGGGTTGTACTCACAGTGGAGAGGGGTTTCACATGGGCCCTGGTTGGCCTACCCTACTCACTGCCCCAGGCTTTCTGGAGTGCAATTAGCTCTGGAACTGGAACCCCTACTCTGGTGGTGTTGGTAACAGGAAAGAAAGGAGGTCAGAACCTGGTATGGCTGATCCCCAATCCTATCAAGTAGGGGCTGAGGTTGTAAGGTTGGGGGAGCTCACCTGGGTCCTGGACAGCCTACCTTACTCACTGCCCAGGGCTTTGGAATGTGATAAGCTCCAGAGTCCCTACTGGTGGTAGCAGCAGCTGAGGCTCAGAGGGGCAGGATAGGAGGGAGGTCAGCGCCTAGTGAAACTGATACCTTATCCCAACAAGTTGAGACCAGGGTTATACCCATGGGTGGGGAAACTCACCTGGGCCCTGGTCAGCCTCTTCCACTCACTGCCTGGGGCTTTGGAGTAGAGTAAGCTCCAAAGGCCCTACTCGGGTGGGGGGGTGGCTGTAAAAGGTGGAGCAGAGGCTCAGGGAGGCAGCCAACAAAGTATTGGAAAAATAGGGAAGTAAAATGAAGGTAGGCATATAAATGTTTTAGACTTAGACATCTGTATTTTTTAAATATAAACCAGATGATTTAATATAAGCAAGGGCCAAACTGAAAATTGATAATGAAAATGAAGGTGCAATATGTTTTTCAAGAAAATAAACATTTTTTTTCTTTTTTTTTTGGTTTTTCGAGGCAGGGTCTCGCTCTAGTCCAGGCTGACCTGGAATTCACTATGTAGTCTCAGGGTGACCTTGAACTCACAGCAATCCTACCTCTGCCTCCGAGTGCTGGGATTAAAGGCGTGCGCCACCATGCCCGACTAAGAAAATAAACATTTGAAGAAATATTTTCTTTTCTTTCTTTCTTTATTTCTTTATTTCTTTTTTTTTTTTTTTGAGGTAGGGTCTCTCTCTAGTCCAGGCTGACCTGGAATTCACTCTGTAGTCTCAGGGTGGCCTTGAACTCACGGCAATCCTCCTACCTCTGCCTCCCGAGTGCTGGGACTAAAGGCGTGCACCACCACGCCTGGTGGAAAAGAATTTTTTTAAAATATTTCATTTATTCATTTTCTTTTTAAAAATATTTTATTTATTTGAGAGAGAGAGATGCAGAGAGAGAGAGAGAGAGAGAGAGAGAGAGAGAGAGAGAGAGAGAGAGAGGCAGAGAGAGAATATGGGCACACCAGGGCCTCCAAGCCACTGCAAATGAACTCCAGACACATGCGCCCTTTTGTGTATCTGGCTGTATATGGGCACTGGGGAATCGAACTCTGGTCCTTCTGCATTGCAGGCAAACGCCCTAGCTGCTAAGCCATCTCTTCAGCCCGGAAAAGAATTTTTTATACAAGGTTTTTAATCTATACTTTTCTTTTTTTTTCCTTCGAGGTAGGGTATCGATTTAACCCAGGCTGACCTGGAATTCATTATGTAGTCTCAGGCTGGGCTCAAACTTATCAAAATACTCCAAAATACTCTGCTTCCCCAGTGCTGAGATTAAAGGTGTGCAAAACCATGCCCGCTTAATCTATATTTTTCATCTATCAATTACTGCAGTATTTTAAATGAACAAAATAATTCATTGCCTAAAAAATATTTATAGTTCCATTCTAGTCCATCCTTCCATTCTTATTCTTAAATTGAGCATTTTTTTCTTTCTACATTTCAAATAAGTGAAATGGTAAAAAAACTTAATGCTTCAAGCTTGTGTGTCCAACAATTCTAAGCATGGTAAGTTTTTTTTTTTTTTTTGTCTTATTGAATGTGGGGGGAGGGAATTCCTTATGGAAACTAAGCATACTTACCAACATCCCTCCTCTATTTTATCTTTATTGCCTGGCCCAAATTTTTCTGGCCCTCTTGATTTTTGCAAGCAGTAGAAAAAAAAGTAAAACAAAAACACGAAAACAGCACACTCATTCAGTCTGTGCTATCTCACATAGAGGTCTAAACTAGAGGCAAACATAAATGAAACCACAAAAAAAATCAAAAGAGAAAAAGTTTTAGGGAATTAAACATTCTAGGGGTGTGTGGCTCAGTGGTAGACCATGTGCTAGCATGCTTGTTTGTGTCTGGGTTCAATCCCCAGCACCACACACAAAAAAAATCCAAAACCAAACTCACACTCAAAGATTCCAATATTAGTATTAGAAAAACCGGGCGTGGTGGCGCACGTGTTTAATCCCAGCACTTGGGAGGCAGAGGTAGGAGGATTGCTGTGAGTTCGAGGCCACCCTGAGACTACATAGTGAATTCCAGATCAGCCTGGGCTATATGTAAGACCCTATCTTAACACTCCACACCCCCCAAAAAAAAATCACAAAGAGTAAAGTTCTGTGATATATAACCCTTTAGACTATTACAACATATTGGAGTGTAGATTTTTTTTGGGGGGAGGTGTTGAGGTAGGGTCTCATTCTAGCCCAGGCTGACCTGGAATTTACTCTATAGTCTTAGTCGGGCCTCGAACCCACAATAATCCTCCTACTTCTGCCTCCTGAGTACTGGGATTAAAGAAGTGCGTTACCACATCTGGATAGAATTTTTATTATTATTTATTTGAAAGAGAGGGAGAATGGGCATACTAGGGCCTCCTGATCACTGCACATTGTCATGGTTTGATCCAGGTGTCCCCCACAAACGAATGTGTTCTGATAGATCCTCAGCTGATGGCAATTCGGGAATTAGAACCTCACTAGAGCTGTGTTGTTGGGGCGGGCTTATGGGGGTTATAAGCCAGCTCCCCCTTACCAGTATTGGGCACACCTTCCTGCCGTTGTTTGCAGTGCTGTGGCAGAGGTGATGTCCAGCCCTCTGCTCATGCCATCATTTTCCCTGCCAGGATGGAGTCTCCCCTTGATTCCGTAAGCCAAATAAACCCATTCCTCCACAAACCACTTTTGTTTGGGTTCTTTTTGCGCAGCAACTAGAAAGGTGACTACAACACACATGAACTCCAGATGCATGTATAAGTCACTTTGTGTATCTGGCTTCATGTAGGTACTGGGGAATCGAACCCAGACTGGCAGGCTTTGCAAACAAGAACTTTAACCACTTTGGCATCTTACCAGCTTCTAGAATATAGAATTTAAAAAAATATTTTTTTATTCATTTTAAATAGAGAGATACAGAGAAAGAGAAAGAGAGATAGAGAGAGAGCACCAGGGCCACCACCTTGTGAGTCTGGCTTATGTGGGTACTGGGGAATTGAACCAGGAGCCTTAGGCACTGGAGGCAAGTGCCTTAAAGGCTTGAGCCATCTCTCCAGCCCTAGAATATAGAATTTTAAATTTATTTTTGAGGATTTTGTGAGGTAGGGTCTCACTCCAGCCCAGGTTGACCTTCCTATCTCTCTGCTTTCTGAGTGCTGGGATTAACATATGTGTGTATGTGTATATATATGTATGTATATATGTTTTGTTTTGTTTTTGTTTTTCGAGGTAGGGTCTTGCTCTAGCCCAGGCTGACCTGGAATTCACTCTGTAGTCTCAGGGTGGCCTTGAATTCACGGCAATCCTCCTACCTCTGCCTCCCAAGTGCTGAGATTAACCACCACGCCCGGCTCTGACTCATATTTTTTATTTATTTGCAAGCATTGAGACAGAGAATGAGTATGAGCACTCCAGGGACCTATTGCCACTGCAAATGAACTCTAGATATATATACCACTTTGTGTTTCTGGTTGTATGTGGGTACTGGGGAATCAAACTCAGGCTGGCAGGCATTACACAAGCAAGTACCTTTAATCACTGAGCCATCTCTCCCAGTACATTTTGTACTAAGTCCAACATTTTGTTCAAAGCTTCTGAGCTTTAAATCAACAAGTTAACAGGAGACACATGAAAACTACTTATGATGTTGGCAGAAGATTGGCCATGCTTTGCAAACTCAGAAACCTGAGTACAAGGTATTTAAGGTATACTGATATCCTGAGTCCCTACTTGATAACTTCTATGTCCCCTTAAAGTGCACATATTTCTGATTTATCCTTGTGGATGCAGTGTGCACAGATACATGTGCAAGAGGATTTTGGACAAAAAGTCCTGTTGCCCTTAGAAAAAATCTTTAAGCTTTTGGAAAGTTGTGACTTGGCAAGACACATTGGAACCTGAATTGCTCCTGGTAATTGGAAACAGATCAGTTTCTGCTAGATCAGAATAGATATCTGAGAGGCATAGGTTGTTACAGAAACAGTAAGAACGAGGGAGAAAACTTCTGGGGCTGTCAATTTTTTTTGTTTGTTTGTTTGTTTGTTTGTTTGTTTGTTTTTCAAGGTAAGGTCTTGCTATAGCCCAGGCTGACCTGGAATTCACTATGTAGTCTCAGGGTGGCCTTGAACTCACGTCGATCCTCCTACCTCTGCCTCCCAAATGCTAGGATTAAAGGCATGCGCCACCACGCTCGGCGACGGGCTGTCAATTTTTACAAACACAGAAACATAAACTGAGGGTGGTCTGAAAAAAAATAATCAAATATCTTAATTGCCAATGCTAGAGAAAGTTTTCTAGGCTGAGAGTTACATCAGCCTTTCTCAGAAGCAAATCTCACAGAGTTTTCTTTTCTTTTCATTACAGGTAACAGTCCCTTGGACAGCCCCCGGAATTTCTCTCCAAATGCACCTGCTCACTTTTCCTTTGTTCCTGCCCGTAGGTAAGTTGCTAGGAAACATCCTTTGCAGCTAGCACATGTGGTACTTGTGTGACTATTTATTAAACGACAGATTCCACCTTCAAGTCATAGTGCTCTTTCATGTGGATCGAGTTATCTTGGCCTATCAGCAATCAAAACTCCTGCTTTCCTCTCCCAGATTATAAGCATCTTGCTTAAGTTTTGCTAAATAGTGTATGTATTTACAGTTAAATGTCTAAAAAAAGAGTAGATTTAAGAAGTGGATGTTCTTTTATAATCCTAAATAGAAGTCCCTGATGCACTAAAAATAAGTTCCGAAACAATGTACTTTGAGAGATGTCCTAGAGTGATGGGTGAGAAATGAGCTCTTATTCCAAGAGAAATTAAGAAGAGGGGGAATCCTGATGAAAAGTAATACTTGGGTTTTTCTAACACATCTGTTTGTAAAAGGATGAAAAGACATGACATGTCACTCCTCAGCTTTGAGCTGGATGCCCAAGTGTCTGGGTGCAGAAAGATTTCAAGGTCTTCACTTATCTTCCCCTGAACTTGGAAAGCTTTGCTATATCCTATTTCTTTCCTCTCTGAAAGTGATACAAGGCTATTTATAGCCTCTCCTAGCAACTCTGACAGCTCCACCCATGGCCAGATCATCTTGTGGCCTCTGGCGAAGTCCCTGCTAATAGTCTATGTAGACTTTGTACCAAGACCACACATACATAGCTTCTTCTCAGATCTTTTCTTTTCCTAAGATTTCTTCTTAGCCAAAGTTCAAGTGTTTTATTTTTTCCAAGGTAGGGTCTCACTCTAGCCGGGTCTGACCTGGAATTCACTCTCTAGTTCTAGGCTGGCATTGAACTCATGGTGATCTTACCTATGCCTCTCAAGTGCTGGGATTAAAGGCTTGTGCCACCACACCTGGCTCAAGTGTTGTGGGTTTTTTTTTTTTTCTTGAGTCAGTCTATTACTAATACCTCCAGAAAAACTATGGCTCTACCACTGTAACCATTAATAGATAGAAAACATAATCCACCTTAAGGTAAAAGCAGTTCTAATACTTAATCCAGTTTTTTTAAAAGACATAACAGAAAAGGAGATTCCTGAGACAGTTACTATTGAAGTTACAACCTAGGATTCTGTGTAGCTGAAAAGGATTTTGACAGATTTGTTTTTACCCAGCTAGATAAAATGCTGGGCATCAGATGATTCTCTCTGTTTCCATTTGGTTCTCATTATAATGTACATCTTTTTACTACAGCCATGGCCACAGAGCGGACAGGTAATAGCAGGTGGAATGGGGAGAGGGGCGGGGCCACTGCTCTGCATGATCAGTCAGTGTGGCTTGTGATCTTATGCTTTGTGAGAGAACTGGTTGTGGTGGTTCTTTTCTGACTGTATATGGACATTGGGCCTTTCTAGCAAAGAAGCCCTAGAGCATCCCTACTACCTGTTGGAACCAAGACTCAGAGCTCTTTGGAGGCAAGATTTGTGAGCCTAGGGACAATTCGCCCTCATTCTAACATCTTTCCTAAGTCTCTCAGTGAGGTTACCAAACCCCCCCCCCCAAAAAAAAATAGAATTCCTATGGTAACATTTTATATTGGATCTGGTCCCTTTTCATTATACAGAGAAGTGGCAGACATGCAGTTTTTTTTAATCTAAAGGATTGAAAATCAATTGTAAAAATCTGTATTTGACAAGGGCTTGGGAAATCCATCCCTGAATGACACTTCTCTAATCTTTACTGGGGTGTTTTCTTGGAATTGGATGGTTTTCTTGTGCATACCCAGGACCCGCAAAGAAGAAAGAAGGAACACTTGAAATGACACCCTCCAGTGTCTTCCTGAACATGTTTTAAACTCAGAGACTGGGTTCCAGCAGAGTTCTAATTTTCATGTGCTGGCTGTCTAGGTGGCATGAAGTTTGAGTCCTGTGCATGTGGCATAGAACATCTGGCTCTACCCTCTACAAATCATAGTAGAAAAGCTACTTGGTATGATGCAGGTGGGGAGAAGGGCTTAGAAAGGAGAAACCCAGCCAAGATTTCTTCGGGCTCTCTTCTTTTTCCCTACTCACTGCCATAACTGTGAGGCCTTGAACAAATAACCAAACCTCTGGATATTAGTATTCTCTCTGTACACTGCAACCAGAATTTCCCAAGATCCTCCATTGCTGATGCCTTCAGATTTTGTGAGTAGTGGCAAAGTTGTTTTGATTCAGCATCAACCCTAGCAGGATATGCTACCAAGCTCCAAAGGAAAGACTGCTTTATGCAACATCCCACAATCTAAGCAAAGAATTGCACGTCCACTTACAAAACTTTAGGTCAGATCCCTGCTTAATCTTTCTCCACTACAGTAAAGCAGAGAACTGTGTTGAGAGCTATGGGGGCATCCTTTTGAGAACAACAAACTCCCCCAAAGTCTCATAAACAACCAGAGGTATGTCACTTCCCTCCTTTTTCATAAGATTACTGTCACTTTTTGGCAAACATTCTCAAAGTGGTTTATAAGGGTCATAATGGATCCTGCGCAGCCTGTAATTATTTGCCATAGACTGTTCAGTTCAGACCCTGACACATTGGCCTGTAGAAGCTCAAAGAGCTCTTTGCATGGAACTTTCAACAAAGTAATTAGAAGACTGGGCATGGTGGCACATGCCTCTAATCCTAGCAGTTGAGAGTCTGAGGCAGAAGTTTCATTGGCTCAAGCCCAGCCTGGAGTACACAGCAAGGCCTTATCTTTTTAAAAAAATAGTTTGTTATTTATTTGCAAGCAGAGAGAGAGAGAGAGAGAGAATATTTGGGCACCAAGGCCTCCCTGCCACTGCAAACGCACTCCAGATGCATGAGCCACCCTGTGCATCTGGCTTTACATGGGTACTGGGGAATTGAACCTAGCCATTAGGCTTTGCAAGCAAATGCCTTTGACTCCTGAGCTATCATCTCTCCAGGCCTGAAAGGCCTTAAAGTGTGTGGGGGGTGTGAAGCACAATAGTGCACATCTATAATCGCAGCAACTCAGGAGGCTGAGGCAGTAGGATCACTTGAGCCCAAAAGTTCAAGGCCACAACAGCGGTGTTTCATTGGAGATCATTTTCTTATTATGATGCCTTTCTATAGTCTGCAGTCATTGCTTCTCTGAAAGGTAGTAAGTTGAAAGTATGAAAATACTAATTCCAAAAACATTGTGTTATATAACAGATGTTCTTATTCAAAGTCATGGACTCGGTATGTAGTTAGTAGTTGTTATCTCTGAAGTAGAAGTCACACAGTAGGCCCCGGCAGGAGAGCACATGCTGGACAGAGCATGTTTTGAGACAGAGAGAAGTCCACCAGTGAATTAGCTGCCTAAAAATGCCGATGGAAACAGGCAGGCAGGTCATGAGGCTTATCATGGGGACCTGTTGGAACTGCTTAATATTCTTTTATTTTACATAGGACTGATGGACGACGCTGGTCTTTGGCCTCTTTGCCTTCTTCCGGCTATGGAACCAACACTCCTAGTTCCACTGTCTCAGTAAGTACCTCCTTCACTCTGAGGAAGCACTTCCCTCCATCCAGTGCTGCAAAATGGTTCTCAGCTTTTCAATCCAAACTCATCAAGGTTTCTTTTTTTTTTTATTTTATTTTATTTATTCATTTTCAAGCAGAGAGAGAGAGAGAGAGAGAGAGAGAGAGAGAGAGAGAGAGAGAGAGAGAGAGGACACCAGGGCCAACACCTTGTGGGTCTGGCATATGTGGGTCCTGGGGAATTGAACCCGGGGCCTTGGGCACTGGAGGCAAGTGCCTTAACCGCTGAGCCATCTCTCCAGCCCAAGGTTTCTTGATAAGGGTGAATGGGGGAAAGGTTTAGTGCCCCTTCACATCCAGATACCTAAATGTTAGGTCCGGAATTTAGAAAACCACTGAGACAGTTTCTTTTTGGGCCCAAAGCTTTATTAATGCCAATGGGGGGAGGAGGTGGAGTTGCAGGGTACAGAGCAAAGAAAGTGTGGAGAGAGCTGAAACACCTAGTAAGAGAAAGAAAAGGCTTTAGGTGTTTAATTTTTTTTATATAGGATCTCATTATCTAGGCTGACCTGCAACAATTTACTCTGTAGCCCAAGCTGGCCTCGAACTCACAGTGAATCTCCTACCTCAACCTCTTGAGTGCTGGAACTAAAGGTGTACACCACCACGCCAGGCTAAAGTCTTTTTGCGGAGGTATAGGAATGGGAGGGCATTACATTGCATTGTTGGGTGTCTGGCCCACACTGTATGAGGTGTCTGCTTCACATGGGGGTGGGAATTTTGCTGGAGTCATACCATCCCAAATCTTTGTAAAGTGGGCTCTTTGTCTTGTTTTGGGTCTTATAGGTTTTAAGTCCAAGGGAGGAATTGTTTCCTCCCAGATCAGGTTAGGAAGGGTCTAGGAGTTACTATAAAAGGTGGTGATTCTAGGATCCCAGATTTAGCCTGAGTTTACTTACTAGGAGGGGTAGAAACCTCAATTTTTATAATAGAAGATAGTTTCCTATGGGAGTTAGAGCAGTGCCGGAGTGAGGGAAGGGGAGGGTACTGATGAAAGGCTTCTGAAATCTTTACAACTAAATGCTAGTCACCAGTATCCTATTGTGGTGGTTTGAATCAAATATCTTTTATAAGCTCATGTATTCTAAATGCTTGCTCCCCAGCTGAGGGCAGTTTGAGAGGTGGATTCTTTTTTTTTTTTTTTAATATTCTGATTTATTTATTTTTCAAGCAGAGAGAGAGAGAGAGAGAGAGAGAGAGAGAGAGAGAGAGAGAGAGAGAGAACACCAAGGCCACCACCTTGTGGGTCTGGCTTATGTGGGTCCTGGGGAATTGAACCCAGGGCCTTAGGCACTGGAGGCAAGTGCCTTATCCGCTGAGCCATCTCTCTAGCCCGAGAGGTGGATTCTTGTTGGAGGAGGTGTGTTGTTTGGGACAGGCTTAGGGGTGTCGTGGCCAGCTTCCTCTTGCTAGAATTTATTTTGGCTTAGTCTCCTGCTGCTGTTTTCCACCTGCTGTGGCAGAGGTGATGTCCAGCCTCTGCTCATGCCATGCTTTTTTTCACTGCCATCATGAAGGTTCCCCTCAATATTATAAACCAAAATAAATTCTTTCTGGGCTGGAGAGATGGCACAGTGGTTAAGGCACTTGCCTGAAGAGCCTAATGACCCAGGTTCAATTCTCCAGGTACCCTTATAAAGCCAGATGCACAAAGTGGTGCATGCATCTGGAGTTCGTTTGCAGCAGCTGGAGGTCCTGGTATGCCCATATTCATTCATTCTCTCTCTCTCTCTCTCTCTCTCTCTCTCTCTCTCTCTCTCTCTCTCCCCTTGCAAATAAATAAATAAATTATATTTTTAAATCCTTTCTTCCAATTAGCTGCTTTTGGACAGGTACTGCATTCCAACCAGGCTAAGGTAACTAATACCTATCCAGTTCCTCCTAGTGGATTCAGAGAAAGTTTAACAATGGACTTTTACTCTGACAATGAGATTATGCATGGGAGCTTGGTTCCCCTGTTCTCTCCATCCTCTTTTCTAGAACTGCAACCAAGAGCAGATCACACCTCTGTACTCAGCTTTTTTGTTGCTGCAAAAAGAACCTAACTAAAAGGCAACTTTTGAAGGAATGGGGTTATTTTGGCTTATGGACTCAAGGGGATGCTCCATAATGGCAGGGAAAACAACAGGGTGGATGTCACCTCTGCCAAAGCGCTACAAACAGCAGCAGGAAGGTGTGCCAAAAATTGGCAAGGGAAGCTGGCTATGACACCCATAAGCCCACCCCCCAAAACACAGCTCCAACAAGGCTCTAATTTCAAAATTGCCATCAGCTGGGGATCAAGCATTCAGAACACATTAAGTTTATGGGGGCCATCTGAATCAAACCACTGCACCCTTCAATGTCCCAAAGACTTAGTAAAATCCCTCTTTTCTTTCAAAAAGGAAGAGAGGGCTGGAGAGATGGCTCAGCGGTTAAGGCACTTGCCTCAAGTGCCTAAGGCCCTGGGATCAATTCCCCAGGTCCCACATAAGCCAAACCCACAAGGTGGTGGCCCTGGTGCTCTCTCTCTCTCTCTCTCTCTCTCTCTCTCTCTCTCTCTCGCTCTCGCTCTCGCTCTCGCTCTCGCTCTCGCTCTCGCTCTCTCTGCTTGAAAATGAATAAATAAAATAATTTTTAAAAAAGGAAGAGAAAGTGATTTGGCTTGTCTCAAAAACTTGTTTCTTTGCAGAGAAGGTTTGAGATAAAACACAGTAGATGTGCTGATTACTAGTAGGCACAGTTGATCCTCAGATGTGTCCTCCTCTTTGAGCAACTTTACATTAAGCCAGGAGGATAGGATTGGCAAACTGTGTAAAGGGCCAAATTGTGTTTTAGGATTCACAGGCCATAAACTTGATGAGTCTTTTTTCTTCCATCATTCTTTTTAAAACTTTATAAAATTATTATTTATTTATTTGCAAGCAGAAAGAGAGACAAAGAATGGGTATGCCAGTGCCTCTTGCCCCTGCAAACAAAATCCACATGTGCCACTTTGTGCATCTGGCTTCATGTGGGTGCTGGGGAATCAAACCCAAGCTGTCAGACTTTGCAAGCAAGTGCCTTAACCATGAGCCATCTCTAGCTCCTCTTCCATCATCTTTTAGATCTTCTCTGCTCAATTTGTCTATAGAGACTGGAGAGATAGCTCAGCAGTTAAGGAGTTTGCCTGCAAGGCCTAACAACCAGGGTTCAGTTCCCCAATACCCACGTAAAGCTAGATGCACTAAGTGGTGCATGCGGCTAGAGCTCCTTTGGAGTGGCTGGAGGCCTTGGTGCACCCATTCTCTCTGTTTCTCTTCTCTCTATCTCTCTTTGCTTGTAAATAAATAAAAATATTTGTCTATAGACATGAATCACTGGGAAAAAGTTAATCAAAAAGATCTCATTCGCAAGGCGTGGTGGTGCATACCTTTAATCCTAGCACTTAGAAGGCAGAGGTAGGAGGATCACTGAGTTGGAGGCCAGCCTGAGCTAGAGCAAGACCCTACCACGAGAAACAAAACAAAAGAAAAAAGATCTCATTGATTTTTAGCAGTTAGCTTAAGATCTCTCCCTAGTAAACAACCTCTTTTTTTCCACAATCTTTCCTCAGATATTTTGTAAACCCCAAGGAAGAGTCTCATATTTTATTGTGTATATGATTATATATATATATAGTATGCTAAATGTATATGTAAATCATACATGCATACATGCACACATACAAATGTGTATGTGGACTTGTGCCTGCTGTGTTAGACTTGTCTGCTTTCTTTTTTTTTTTTTTTGGTTTTTCGAGGTAGGGTCTCGCTCTAGTCCAGGCTGACCTGGAATTTTCTGTGTAGTCTCAGGGTGACCTTGAACTCACAGCAATCCTCCTACCTCTGCCTCCCGAGTGCTGGGATTAAAGGCGTGCGCCACCATGCCCAGCTCTGACTTGTCTGCTTTCTGAACCAATCTTATCAGGTAAAGGGAGACTCCCCAACCCTGAACCTTCGTGATTACCACAGAGTGACTGCATCTGTGGGATTCACACCATGACACCAGCTTGCTCCTTCTAATGGTCTGCTGTGATTGGTTGGCTCTTGTCAGAATTCCATAGGTATGAAGTGTGTTGAGAATTCGAGATTGCTTTTCAAATGGAATAAAATCTTTAGGACTAGGTCTAAAAGTAATTTTCTTTCCTGCTGGACTTCCTTGTTCATGGTGACCCTGGCCACAGTCTTTCTAACTGAGCAAAGCTATTTCAGTCAACCAACCAAAAGGAAACATTGTTAAACTGGCCTCTTATGGTGCTAATAAGGTTTATAAAAGGGAAAACAAAGGGATATCATTTGCATTTGGGCATACTTGGAATAATTATTGAACTAGGCAGCATAATTACTTACCATTCCAACTAGCAGAAGCTTTATTGAAGGCAAAGGGTTTATGTTGAAGTATTTGCTTTTTACCACCTCAAGCAGCTTCTAAGTATTAGGAATTCTCACATTTCATGGAGGTTAGAGTCCAGCTTTTAGTCCATCTGAAGGACTCCAAGGATCCTGGCTTTCTCGGTGCTAAGGGTTCTGCCCTGCCCAGGGAACAGGATCCTGCCTGGGTAGAGGAAGCCAGGAAAGAGAATCTACTTTAGGTTTGCTTTGACCTGGAAGTCCCTTCTCTGTTCTCTGACTGCCCTTGCATGTATCTTTAATGCTGCTTTTTATGTTTTTATGTTTCTAGTCATCATGTTCCTCACAAGAAAAGCTACATCAGTTGCCTTTCCAGCCAACAGATGATGAGCTGCACTTTCTGACAAAGCATTTCAGCACAGAGAGTGTGGCTGATGAGGAGGGACGTCAGTCCCCAGCCATGCGGCCCCGCTCCCGCAGCCTCAGGTGAGGGTGCTCTCACCTACTGCCCCCCTACTTGAGGGTCTGTTGGTGAGCAAAGCACAGAGGTCAGTACATGTGTCTTGCAAAGGGCCAACATCGTAAATATTTTAGGCTTTACAGGCTAGATATCTCTGTCACAACCCTTACTTAACTTTACTATTGTAGTATGAAAGCATAAACAGGTAATTTATAACTTTAATTTACAACAATGGTAGTGAGCCTGATTTCTTCTACAAGCCATAGTAGCCACTTCCTGATCAAGCACAACCAACTTAAGTGAGCCAAGTGCAGTGACACTCAAACCCTTGTAGCTCCAGATCCCACTCAGCCCATCAGCTATCTGATGTTATCAGGTGTTTCTCTTTTCCCTCAGACTCCTGAAGGAGAGTAATAGTATCATCAATTCTTATGATTATTTGGTTGTAGAGTCATGGGCCTGGGATGCTTGAGCTGACTGACTTGAGAAAAAAGCCCAAATCAAATGTAGAATCAAATGCCCATCCAAATCTGTCTTAGTCCCTGGAATCACCTGAGTCCAACTTCGTCAAATCAAACTCACCTTAACTGATTCATCTGTGAATTCTTGTGTGTTGGTGCTAAGGATCCAACTCAAGACCTCATATGTGCTAGTCACATGACCAAGCCAGATTCCACTGATTCTCTGGCATTAGCTAATAAATTTCTATCCACATTCCAGGTTAAGGAAGAGGATAGAGATGACAATAAGCATGGTTTTAATGACTAAGTTCAGCTTTCTAGGGTTCCTGGAAAGTATTGAATTGGGTAATGTGCAAGGTAGGGTACCAGAGAAGCAGCACCTCCCATTACTATTTCAGGTAATGTTGGCTTTGGCAGTGATAGGAAGTGATCTGGGTCAGGCCATGAAGACTGATTCTGCTTCACAGATTGATGAATATGATGACTGGGGCTTAAATGTAATATAAAAAATACAGTGAGTCTGGGTGTAGTGGCACACACCTTTAATCCCAGCATGGGGGGGGGGCAGAGGTAGGAGGATCTCTGTGAGTTTGAAGCCAGCCTGGCTGGGACTACAGAGTGAATCTCAGGCCAGCCTGGGATAGAGTGAGATCCTACCTTGGAAAAAGAAAAAAAAATTACAGTGAGTGTGGATCCCAACACAGAATAGGACCTCCTCTCAGGAGAGAGTACTGAATCTAACACAGCTGAGAATACATGATGGGCACTAAACTAGGCATTCATCTCTGTGGCTGTAAATTTATTTAAGGAAATGTTATCACATTTGTGCCAGAGGGGAAGATACAGGTTACTATGGAAAACATCAGCTCCCTTTGATTAAAGACCTGGATTTAGAACTCTCAACAGGTTTGGTTGGCTTTGTACATCCTCCAGGTGACAGCCAAGTTAGCCCCTGAAGCTTGTTTGGGAAAGAAATTAAGTGGATACAGTCTTTCTTTGGCTACTTTGGAGACTGCATGATTGATTCCTAGAATAAGCTACCCTTATGTCCCCCTGGCCAAAGCTATGAGGACAGGGAGTCCTGTTTGGGGGAGGTCATCCTAGGAAAGCCACCAGTAGGCTGCCGAGTAGACTTCTACTTTCTTAGCTTTTAGACTATGGCAGAAGGCTGTGTTGTGTGAAAGACGAGCTTTTCTTGCAAGGAAAATATCCTAGCTCCAAATTAGTACCAAGTTCCAGATTAGTACCATGTAGAACTTATCTTTAATTAATGTGGAAGTGTGTGGAGTATGAAAAACAGTGGGGAGCAAGGGTGTGGAGGATGGGCATCTTTATTCTTGATTTGTTTACACTAAAATAGCACAATTGTTTCTGTCTTACTCAGCCCTGGACGGTCTCCAGTTTCTTTTGACAGTGAAATAATAATGATGAATCATGTGTACAAAGAAAGATTCCCTAAGGTAAGGATATTTGTTGTTTTTGTTTGTTTGTTTGTTTTGGGTTTTTTTAATTTGTTGTTTTTGTTTGTTTTGGGCTTTTTAAATTTTGGTGGGTTTTTTTTTCAAGGTAGGGTCTTACTGTAGCCCAGGCTAACCTGAAATTTATTATGTAGTCTCAATATAGCCTCAAATTCATAGTGATCTTCCTACCTCTGCCTCCTGAATGTTGTATCATAGGCTGGGCGTGATGGTACATGCCTTTAATCCCAGCACTGCGGAGGCAGAGGTAGGAGGATCACCGTGAGTTCAAGGCCACCCTGAGACTACATATTGAATTACAGGTAGCCTGGGTTAGAGTGAGATCCTACCTCAACCCCCCCCCCCAAAAAAAAAAAATTGGCCTCAATCTCAATACTGTCCCAGCCACCTAAATGCTGGGATTGCAGGCCAGCCACCACATGGTATGCACAGTGACCTAGCCTTCTTGAGGATGGGGTGTCCTCCAGAAGCATTCAGCACCACCTGAGACAGTGGACTAATTTCCCTGACAGCAGGAGCCTGAAGTGTTCAAGCCTCATTCTCTACCCAGACTTCCCTGGGTCAGTCTATCTGTCTGCATGATTCCTGCTCCTCTGAAAGGCCCTTCTCTTAAACCCCTATATAGTCTCCTGCATACAAAAGATGGAAAAGTGGAAAGTGATGATATAACTCCTATGCTTTCCTCTTGACATGCCAGTGAAGCATAGTAATGAAGAGCCAAACTGTCTGTATTCAGTTTGGCTCCATTTCCTAGCCGTAGGGCCCTGGATAGATTATTTAACTTTTAAGATTGATTTGCCTCATCCACAATTCAGAATAGTGGAATTGTCTTTCTCACGAGGAGTTTATAAGGATCAGTGAACAGTATGCTTTACTAACAGTACAGAGGAAATAGTAAGCACTCAGTAAGTGTTAGCTATTACTTCTGTTTAGCCTATGTCCAGTAGACTCTGCTTTCTAGCCTTGGAGTATACACAAGAATAACAGGAGGGCTAGAGAAATGGCTCAGTGGTTAAGGCTTCCCTCCTCTCCCCTCTCTCCTCGCAAATAAATAAGTAAATATTTAAAACTAATAAGAGTCTAGGCTCCAAATGAAACCTATGAGAAAGTGGCAAGATAAACAAGAGACCTATTATGACAGCAAGTCAGATAACCCATGAAAGGTCAATGGAGATGGACACCAACGATACCCAATACAACCCAAAGCAGAAATCCAGAGACACTTAAGACCTCAACAATAAAGCAGACTTAAAACTCGCCCACTATGACTCAGGGAACTGGAAAGAATGTAAGAGCCATGGTGAAGGAGAATATCCAGAGACGTTGCCCCCCTCAGCAATAACACACAAAAGGGGTGGGGAAACTGGCTTACCTCTAGAGCAATTCATAGCCCCTACCCCATGGACTGATCCAGTATTCCCACCGAGGAGGGTCCCCAGTAGATTGTGTCAGGGAGGAGGGAAATGAGGGTACCATAAGATTTGCTCATACAGTGTATCTAATTATGGATAATAAAGATATTCTCAGATGGCCAAAAATAAATAAATAAATAAATAAAACTAATAAGAGGACAAATGGGGCAGAAAATATAGCCAGGACTTTATTGTACTTTATTGGTTAGCTTTAAAATTTCTTATTTGTTTGTATATGCACATGTGTGCATGCACACCATGGTATCTAGCAGCTACAAACAAATGTCTATCTGGCTTTTATGTGGATGGCTGGGGAATTTAATCCAGTCAAGCTTTGCAAGCAAGAACCTTTAGCCACTGAGCCATCTTCCCAGTCCCTTGTTATACTTGAAAATTAAGTTCCAAAGTATATCTTGCATGTCTCTCTCTCCTTGTAAATGTGTTAAGTATTGTATTGACATACTAGCACCATGTTGGTATCTATATGCATACCTTTTGGTCTTCATGTAAAGTGTACTGTTAGGGAAAATGTGTTAAGATTCCTTCTCTCTCTCCTGCTTCTCCTGTTCTCCTCCCTCTACCTACACACCACATACAAATGTATGAATTTTCCAAAGCACACTGAGAATCAGAGATTACCATCTAGGGACAAAGGAGTCAGTCCACTAATGGATGGCTTGACATGACTGTAGAGTTGGAGCCCCAAGAGAGCTGTGAGCCATTCTGCTCTGCTGGAAATCTAGGCCAGGGTCATGTTCCTATCCACAGTCCTACATCCCAGCTTGGTTCAAGAGACCAGACAGGTCTACACCCTCAATAAATGTTCTTTTTGTTTCTGCTTAGCTATTTCCAGCAAACCTCTGTTAAGCATGAATTCAAATAAGAGGACATTTTGGCAATAAAACTCTCTAATTTGCAGAACTTCCTAGTACACAGATTTAGAAATGAGCAGTGTCTGTATAGTAAGAACATCCAATCAGGAGAACCATTGGGAGCACAGAGGAAAAGAAACCCTTGTTTTCTAGGGAGTGAAAGACTTCCCTGAGGAAAGATAATGCTTGAGTGAAATGAAGAGTAACAGGACCTTACAAGGAAAACCTGACATGGTGAGAAAGCCATACTCAGGAAACAGTGTAACTAAAGACAGAGGCATGAAATCCAGTAAAGAACAGCAAAAGGTTCATGTCTGGAGAGCAGAAGAATTTGCCTTCTAGGATGTGGTGGGAGACAGGCAAAGTCAAGTGATAGAGTGCCTTGGATCTAGTGCTGGGCAGTCTGACTTGACCTGAAGGCGATCTCTTCATGTCTTCAGTTACTAGGCTTCATGAGCAAGCACATACACAAAGGAGACCATCCTTCAGGCTTTGCAAGTTGGGACTACAAAGGAATTGTCAACTTTTTCTTGCTTTTATTCCCAGGCCACCGCACAAATGGAAGAGCGACTAGCAGAGTTCATTTCCTGTAACACTCCAGACAGTGTGTTGCCCTTGGCAGATGGAGCCTTGAGCTTTATTCATCATCAGGTGATTGAGATGGCCCGAGACTGCCTGGATAAATCTCGGAGTGGCCTCATTACATCACACTACTTCTATGAACTTCAAGAGAACTTGGAGAAACTTCTACAAGATGTGAGTGTCTTCATGTGGGACTGTGATGAAATTTCTACAAGGCAGCCAGGCCAAGCTCAGGAATGAGCTGGCAATGTTCCTCCTCTTCTCAGCTGCTATCTACCATCAGGTTTCCTTGCCAGTGTACAAGAGCCACCTCCAGATTTGGTGTGGATGGACTTAGAGCCTTCCTAAGTCCTCTGCATAGCTGAGAGCAATCTGCTTGGTTTCAGGAGAGCTCAGTTCTGTGAAGTTCTTCCCCCCTCCTTTTAGTTTTTTGAGGTGTAGGGTCTCACACTAGCCCATGCCGACCTGGATCTCACTGTGTAGTCCCAGGCTAGCCTCTAACCTCTTACCTCTGCCTCCCAAGTGCTGGGATGAAAGGTACATGCACCATGCCCAGAAATTTGTGAGTCCTTTTCAAAAGCCAAAGTTGCATTACTCTACCTGAGATTCCAACATTGGTATTGTTAGTATTACTAAGTATTCCACTTGTTTCCACAGGCCAAAAATGTGCAACTGGATATTGTCAGCTATCTTCTGCAAATATAATTGATTTAAGCAGTCTTTCATCAGTCTTTCCTCAACCCAGGGGAATCTGGGTCAGGGCTTATCCTATGGTTTTGTTCATTTAGTGATGTTTCCTTGACATGGTGAGAAGTTCTCTATGTGTTTAAAGATATGTTCCTCCCTAGTGTTAAATGTGTTGGGGAGAATAAAAGTAAAGTAATCCAAGGATAGTCAAGACCAAAGCATGTATTGAGTTCTTAACCACTGCCTTATGCTCTGTTACTCACTTTGCTGTCAGATAGTCTTGTGCCTTCTCACCCACAGTGACCTGCCTACTTTATACCACTAACACTATTTGAGAAGAGGAGCACACCTGTTTTGCCAGGGCTCTTCATGTAACTAGAATATATCTTAGTCAAGAATCCTTTATTGGGCTGGAAAAATGGCTTAGTGGATAAAGTGCTTACCCCTCAAGTTGGAGTACTCAAGCTCAATCCCCAGATGCCACCTAAAAGCCAGAAGTGGGAGGCAGAGACAGGAGAAACAAGAAAACAGCAGCAGAACAAGAAAACCTGCCTCAAATGAGGTGGAAAGAGACCAACCTGAAAAGTTGTCCTTGAGTCTCCATGTGTACACCATGACATCTGTGCCAGCTTCCCCAGCTACCCCCACACACAAATAATATAGATAGGGTCTTACTCTAGCCCAGGCTGACTTGGAACTCACTCTGTAGTAGTTCTAGACTGGCCTCAAACTCACAGTGATCCTCCTACCTCTGCCTTCTGAGTGCTGGGACTAAAGGTGTTTACCACTGGTATATATATTTTAAGAAGCCTTTATTGCCACCAGACCCTTTACCTCTCTCTACAGTAGTGTCAATGGAGCTGAAGGCCCAGGGATGATCAAATAAGACTTTGGTATGTAAGTCTGGAAGTTAGGAGTAGGAAATTTATGGGACAGTTGCATCTAGAGACAAGTAACTAAAGAGGTTCATGTTTATCTGTCAAATTCTAGATTTTCCATATGACAAAGATAACATTGGTCTCTATACCCTTAAAGACATAACTAGCAAGAGCATGCAGGAGTTACAGTGAGAAAGGTTCTGACTAAACTGGTGAAAAGTACTTCTGTCTACAAAAAAAAAGGTCTTTCTCTGATTTCAGAATTAGTAACTTATTCAAACATTGTGTAACAGTAATGTGAGAAAGCCATATTCCCATGAAAAGCAGTTGTTTGTTCTATTCAAGAATAACTTTTTGGGCTGAGGCTGTAGCTCAGTTATAAAGCACTTGCCTAGCATGTGTAAGGCCCTGGGTACTATCCAGTACTTGGGTCGGGGGTCAGGGGGAGGCAGCACAACTTTTTTTGTGTGTGTGTCACTCTATCTAGCCCAGGTTGACCTGGAACTTTAACTCATAATGATTCTCTTATCTCTACTTCCTCAGTGCTAGGATTACAGGCATACTCTACCATGTCCAGCTAAGACACAACTTTTTAACTGGGGGAAAGGGAAGGTTAGTGATACGCAGCTATAATCTCAACACAGGGAAGGTAGGAAGATCTGATGTTTGAGGCTAATGTGGGTCACATAGTGAAACCTTGTCAGAAAGGAAATAAGGGAGGGGTAAAAAGTTAAAATAAAAAATGACTAATAATGAATGGAATGGCCCAAAGACATTTAGGAATCATAATATTGCTGTACCAGGAGATTGCTGGAATATGTAGGATTACATTGAATGACTTCTTCTTTTTTTTTTTTTTTTTTTTTTTGGTTTTTCAGGGTAGGATCTTGCTCTAGTCCAGGCTGACCTGGAATTCACTATGTAGTCTCAGGGTGGCCTTGAACTCAAGGCGATCCTCCTACCTCTGCTGGGATTAAAGGCGTGCACCACCACGCCCGGCACATTGAATGACTTCTAAGGCTCTGTCTTGGTTGTTTTGTTTGAGTCAGGCTTGCACTATGGGGTTAGGTAATTGGGCCCATGGGAGAGAACACTGAGTTGGAGCCAATACTTCTCTGATTTATTAGGTCCTTATAATAAAATAATAGACTCAGACTTGGTATGGTGATGCACACCTTTAATCCCAGCACTTGGGAGGCAGAGGTAGGAAGATTGCTGTGAGTTCAAGACCACTCTGAGACTACATAGTGAATTCTAGGTCAGTTTAGGCTAGAGCAAGGCTCTACCTTGAAAACCAATAATAATAATAATAAATAAAAATAAAATAATAGGCTCTGTTTTGGGGAAACACTATAGACTATGGTTATAAACTCATTGACATGCACTTCCAATAAAAGTAACAGCTATCACTTAAATTGATGTATATCATGTGCCAGGCACTTTACAATTACTTCTAGATTATCTTACTTCCTCTTATAGTATAGTGTGATGATAAGCATTAGAGGTTCAATCTGAGGACAGCAAAGGATTCTGCATAGAAAGTTCAAGGAAGGTTGAATCTTGGCAGTAGGTAGTTCACTAAACTCAGAAACTATGTAAACAACTTCTCAGAGTTGTAGGGAACTAAGATGTAAAAGGACACCCAGAAACTGCAGATAAAGTTACCATACATTTATCATAGTTGAAGGATGCCACACAAAAAAAATTAATCAATGTGAAGAATTAGATTGAGGGGCCACAGGATAAGGGCCTTGGGAGGAGCTTAGATTTGTTTTTAGTTTCTCACCCTCTCACCCACCCCCGCCAAGGTAGGATCTCACTCTAAACCAGCCTGACCTGGAACTCACTCTGTAGTTCCAGGCTGGTCTCAAACTCACAACAATCCTCCTGCCTCAGATTCCCAAGTGCTGGGATTAAAGGTGTATGCCACCATACCTGGTGGAGTTTAGATATTTTTGGAGGGGGCATGGGGACAGGAGGCTCTTGAGGTAGGATCTCGCTGTAGCCCAAGCTAACCTGGAATTCACTATGTAGTCTCAGGGTGGCCTTGAACTCATAGCAGTCCTTCTACCTCTGCCTCCCAAATCTAGGATTACAGGCATGTGCTACCATGCCCAGCTAGAGTTCAGTTTCTTTTGTTTTTGTTTGTTTGTTTGTTTGTTTTTTGAGGTAGGGTCTCTCTCTAGTCCAGGCTGACCTGGAATTCACTCTGTAGTCTCAGGGTGGCCTTGAACTCAAGGCTATCCTCCTACCTCTGCCTCCCGAGTGCTGGGATTAAAGGCGTGCGCCACCACGCCCAGCGAGTTCAGCTTTTTATTATGAAGGCAATGGAATATCATTGGAGGTAATGAATTGAAAAGTTAGAACCTACCTTGAAAAACAGGAAGGAAGGAAGGAAGGAAGAAAGGAAGAAAGGAAGAAAGGAAGGAAAGAAACAATTTGTGCTTGAAATAATAAAAATCATATTATGAAGTATATATATAAAACATAATTAATCCTTGTACCAACCCTGTTAAGAAGAGTACTATTATTCCCTAAACATACTGAGTTAGCCCAAGGTAGTAACTTATTTCTTAAGTACCTGAGCTAGAACCCAAACTCAGATTGATTTCCGTCCCCCTTCTACCAGAGTCTAATAGCCAGTTCAAACAGGCAGTCAGCAAACAATAACATTTCTAACTTTTATATAAGAGGCACTATGCTAGGCAGAGCAGGAGGGGGAGACATACCCTCTCTCCCCAGAGGATCTACAGTGTAGCTACAGTGTGTAAGTCAGAATAGCCAGAGAGCCTGGATGCAGTGAACAGACAGAACAGTAGTAGGCACTACCTGCTTTTTGTGTGTGTGTTTAGAACATGGGATCTTACACAGGACTTCCAGAATTGATATGCGGGCTAAATCTTAAAAGAATAAGTAGGATTTTGCCAACAGCCCAGCTTCTCTATTCATTTCATAACCAGAATTTGGGGGGGATGGAAATATCCTCATTTACTTTACTAGCTTTCTTTCCTTGTTAGACATTCACCATTTGGGCTTTTGTCTTCTAATTTCCCTTAGATTATACTGAAAAGTTTAGTCCATGGTTACCAAGAAATTTACTGGTCAATTGCCCCAAACCTTTGGCCTTTTTCTTCAATTCTTCACAGGGTCTTTCTCTGTAATCTTTTTTTTTTTTTTTTTTCTTTTCGAGGTAGAGTCTCATTCTAGCCCAGGCTGACCTGGAATTCACTATGTAGTCTCAGGGTGGTCTAGAACTCAAGGCAATCCTCCTACCTCTGCCTCCTGAGTGCTGGGATTAAAAGCGTGAGCCACCACGCCCAGCTTTCTGTAATCTTTTTGTAAAAAATATTTTTATTTAAATAAAATCTAAGATAATGCCAAAAAAAAAAAATTTATTTAGAGCCGTGCGTGGTGGCGCACGCCTTTAATCCCAGCACTCAGGAGGCAGAGGTAGGAGGATCGCGATGAGTTCAAGGCCACCCTGAGACTACAGAGTGAATTCCAGGTCAGCCTGGGCTAGAGTGAGACCCTACCTCAAAAAACCAAAAAAAAAAAAAAAAAAAAAAAAAGAGTCCAGAACTAAAACTCTGAAGCTAGGACTCTCAGAAAGAACTTGTTCTTTTTCTCATCTGTTTTTCTTTGCTTCTATTTTTTTTCCCTCTAGGGTAGATTCCGAGTGTAGGTTATATGGTTCTGCTACACTAATATTTTTTTTTTATTTTTTTTCTCTAATATTTTATTTATTCATTTTCAAGCAGAGACATACAGAGAGAGAGAGAGAGAGAGAGAGAGAGAGAGAGAGAGAGAGAGAGAGAGAGAGAATGAACCAGGGCCACCACCTTGTGGGTCTGACTTATGTGGGTCCTGGGGAATTGAACCCAGGGCTTTAGGCACTGGAGGCAAGTGCCTTCACCGCTGAGCCATCTCTCCAGCCCCCTGCTACACTAATATTAATAGTTGTCTTTCTGCCCATTTTTAAATCCATAGTAAAACAATCTACATTTGTCAGCTGTTGGAAGTGGAGGTGGTGATGAAGCCACACAATATAAACGTGGCTCCTAGAAGCTGGAGCAGGTGTCCAAAAGAGCTTCTCACTTTCCAAGTCTCCAACTGAACTTGGCTTTTCCACTTAACTGTTCCTTCTCTGGAACCAAATCCCTATTCTCCCTAAACTGCTTATCTTCTTATAATTTTCATTTCATTTGCAGGTTCAGTTCTGTTTCACTGAAAATGAAGTTGTAGTTGTCATCTCTTCTTACTTCTGCTCCCCCCTCAGATACACCTCAGAAGCAACCCACAGCTGTGCTCTTAGCTCCTTCCCTGGCTTACCTTTTTTCATCTGAGTTGTTGCATTTGCCTGCTGATTGCTTTTCCTACTTTTAAAGCTGTCCCTCTTCAGTGTGCCCTCTGTACTGCAGCCATAATGGTCTTTCTGAATTGTTTCTCTGGTCATATCACTCCCTAATTTTGAGCTCTTTATTACTGGCAGTCTGTCTGGGGTACAAAGTGATTATCAGTAAAGGTACCTTTGAGAATTGCTCTTTAAGCTGGTGTCTGGATGGTAAGTGAAGCTTGTTGGATGGAGGAGCAGGTAAAGCTGTGTGTGTGTGTGTGCGTGCGTGCGTGCGTGTGTGTGTGTGTGTGTGTGTGTGTGTGTGTGTGTGTGTGTGAGAGTGAGTGTGAGTGATTCCTTGGTGTCTGACTACTAGCCTTTTCTGAGTTTTTTTATTTGCAGAGCTCTTGTTACTACCGATTATTATTCAACTGTGCAGTCTGGTCCTGCCGAGCCCAACCACATTGGGCCCATAGATTGCTCAAGCCATCTTTGTCTTCTCCATAGGCTCACGAACGCTCAGAGAGCTCAGAGGTGGCTTTTGTGATGCAGCTAGTAAAAAAGTTGATGATTATCATTGCCCGCCCAGCTCGTCTCCTAGAATGCCTGGTAAGTCAGATCTGGAAAAGTTGAGTGAACAGATGGGGCGGGAGTAGAAGTATCTTGCTGAGATTAAAGCGGCTCCACTGGTGCCACTCCCATTACTGTTAATGAGGCCTTTAAATATGATCTACAAGCACCTAGAGGACTAAGTGGTTAATGTGAGGGGGGAAAAAAGTTCCCTTGTGTCTCCTTTCTCCCCTCCCCCCATCCCCAGGTAGGGTCTTACTCTAGCCCAGGCTGACCTGGAATTCACTATGTAGTCTTAGGGTGGCCTCAAACTCACATCAGTCCTCCCACCTCTGCCTCCCAAGTGCTGGGATTAAAGGCATGCACCACCATGCTCGGCCCTTGTGCCCTTTTGCATTCTTCCCAGGTGCCTCTTACCTATTTTTGCTATTGGTGCATTGCCCCTTGTACAGTTTCATGTACTGAATCCTTACAGGGCATTCTGATTTCTTTCATTCCATCGAGTGTTTTTTGAGATTCTTACATATCACATATATCAGTATGCACTTAAGTTCCTATTTAAAATTTTTTAAATTTATTTGAGAGAGATGCTGACAGAGAGTAAGTATGGGCACACCAGGGCCTCTAGCCACTTCAAACAAACTCCAGCCGCATGTGCCACTTTGTGCATCTGGCTTTACATGGGTACTGGGAAATCGAACCCAGATCTTTAGTTTTGCAGGCAAGTATCTTGACCACTGAGCCATTTCTCTAGCCCCCTATTTTTCCATCAAATTAGAAAAGATTACTTTAGCCTCCACATGGATGGTGAATTGATGTGCCAGAGAAATCAACAGAGGAGGGCTGAAGAGATGGCTTAGGGGTTAACGTGATTGCCTGCAATGCAGAAGGAACTGAGTTCGATTCCCCAGTGCCCATATAAAGCCAGATGCACAAGGTGGCACATGTGTCTGGAGTTCATTTGCAGTGGCTGGAGGACCTGGTGTGCCCATTCTTTCTCTCTCTGCCTCTTTCTCTCTCTCAAATAAATAAAATATTTTTTTAAAAAAAGAAATCAACAGAGGCAACTAAGTCAATTCCTGTGAGATGGAGTAGCCAGACCAGGGCAACAGTAGGAGAAAAATGAGAGGTGGATTAAGGAAATATTCATGAGGTGGATATTCTCACAGAGGCTGAGAAAGTAGAGGAAATAAAAAGGGATCCCAGGTTTGGCTTAGATTATATCCAGATAATGATTAGTGTAGTTCTCTCAAATGGGCCAGAGGGAATGCAAGCAGGTGCAAAGCAGAAGCAATTCAAGAGCATGAAGTCTGTCATGAGGCAGGGGCTTGGATCTAGGAGGATTTGCATGCTGGGTTTCACATCTTTCTGCCTTTGTGATCATGGATACATCAGTGCATCCCCATGAGCCTTGATTTCATCAGTGAAGTCAGAGTTTTTTAGACAAATAAGCCAGAGTGTGGCTCGTAGTAGAGACTCAAGAGAAGACTGTTCTGTCAGCACTGGAGCTCTGGGCCTTGCTCCCAGGCAGTGCTCAAAATATTTGAAAGTGTGTAAGCACCACTAGTGCTGTGAGCAAAAGCTTTATGAGCTTGTAAGCTCTTACAAGCATATCTGACAGTGTCACCCAACTGAAGGAGTCATAGTGGAAGGAGGTGAATAAACTGTGCTGTCTTAAAACAAAAAGCTCTTGTCTTTATTGGTAGGAAGACACCATAAGCTTAGGTGATCATCTGGAGGTGACCTGTGAGACAGCTGTCTCCATTTCCATGATCCCCAAGTCTGTTATTGAATATTTGGGGGCTTAGGTTTCCTCTTTGCCATAAAACTAAAGAAGATAGCAGCAGTCACTGTATCATCTTTGACCACCTCTTTCCCCTGGTACAGGAGTTTGACCCTGAAGAATTCTACCACCTGTTAGAAGCAGCTGAGGGTCATGCCAAGGAAGGACATGGAATTAAATGTGACATTCCCCGCTACATCATTAGCCAGCTGGGCCTCACACGGGATCCCCTAGAGGGTGAGTATGCTCCCTGGTGGATACAAAGAAGTGATTAACCTGGACATGATGGTGACTTGAGGCCCTCAGTACTATAGGAGGCACCCTGTGATCTCTGCTGTTAAGCAGTTTTTCCTTTGGAGTTACTGTTTACATCTGTCTTGTGTCCTAGCCTGATTGGCCTTGAATCTACCTGAATTGGATTTAGAGTCATCAATACAATGAGTTCAACAATGAAGGACCATAATCACATTTTCAAAAATGGTCATCCTTCTACTACTTGCCTCTCTTATTGGACATTGATAAATTTATAAATCCTATCTTAGGCTCAGAGGTTAAAGGTGCTTGCTTATCGCTTCTCGGCCTTTTGGCTAAGATCAAGTGTAACGGTGCTTGCTTATAAAGCCTGCCGGCCCAGGGTACAATTCCCAAGCTGCCCACATAAACTGGATGTAAAAGTTGCATAAGTGTCTTGAGTTTGTTTGCAGTAGCAAGAGATCCCGGTGCATCCCCCAACACACATACATGTGCATATAAATAAATAACTTAAGAAATCCTATCTTTAGGTGGCCTAGTCATTCTTCTGAGCTGTATGCTGAACCCCTACATGAACCATGGGCTTCCCTATCTTACTCTGCAGTTGTGAACCTCTTCCCTGTCCCATCAAGTGCCACAGTCTTGGTTAGCAGGATGGGAACCAAAAGCTTACACTTGAGCCCTGTTGTCTAGGAGATGTCCCAAGGTTGAGAGAAACATTTTTTAAATATTTTATTTTATTTGAAATGAATATTTTATTCATTTTCAAGCAGAGAGAGAGAAAACACCAGAGCCACCACCTTGTGGGTCTGGCTTATGTGGGTACTGGGGAATTGAACCCAGAGCCTTAAGCACTGGAGGCAAGTGCCTTAACTGCTGAGCCATCTCTCCAGCCCGAGAGAAACTTTTTGTAAAAAATATTTTAGCCGGGCTGGGTGTGGTGGCGCATGCCTTTAATCCCAGCATTCGGGAAGCAGAGGTAGGAGGATCACCATGAGTTCAAGGCCACCCTGAGACTACAGAGTGAATTCCAGATCAGCCTGGACTAGAGTGAGATCCTACCTCGAAAAACCAAATATATATATATATATGCAAGCAGAGAGAGACAGAGAAACAGAGATAGTGAGAGAATGGGCACACCAGAGCCTCCAGCTACTGCAAATGAACTCCAGATGCATGCTCCACGTTGTGCATCTGGCTTTACATGAGTACTGGGCAATTGAACTTAGGGTTTTGCAGGCAAGCACCTTAACCACTGAACCATCTCTCCAGCCCCAAGAGAAACATTTTTAGAATGTGCCAAGCCATGTGAGGAGTGGCACTGGGCTTCTAGAAATAGTGGTACAATAGTAGTTGTCTTGCTTCATGATCTGCTATACTAAGAATAGAGTCATAGGACCAGTTTGATAGAACCAGATCCAAAAGGCATTTGCGTAGTGTGACATACTTACTTTCTGTAATCCAGGCTGATGTAGAAAGTGTTAATGCCTATCCCACATGCA
The DNA here is from genome assembly GCA_004024765.1 of Zapus hudsonius. Classification (NCBI taxonomy): domain Eukaryota; kingdom Metazoa; phylum Chordata; class Mammalia; order Rodentia; family Dipodidae; genus Zapus; species Zapus hudsonius. Next base: position 19,058 of record PVHP010010008.1, on the reverse strand, counting down.
CCTATTGAGTGACCTGCAGATATTGCTGACATCCTGAAATTGCCACTTTACTCTTGTGCCCTTGTTATATTTCTAGAAATGGTCCAGTTGAGCAGCTGTGACAGTCCTGACACTCCAGAGACAGATGATTCGGTTGAGGTAAAGACCCTGAGCTCTTCCCCTAATACTGGAGTCTGAGACTCATGAAGGCCTATAAATGTGCTTTAAGAGAACATCTGAAGGAAGGACTGGGGAGTTGTTGGCTACAAACACTGAAAAGTCAGGTGAAGAAGAATGGGTAGGAGCTGCGCTGGTGCTGTCGCTACAGCTTGCCCAAACATAAGGGCTCTGTGAAGCATACCTGCTTCCTTCATTTTACTTTGTCTTCTAGGGCCGTGTGACATCTTTGCCATCTAAAAAGACCCCTTCTGAAGAGGACTTTGAAACCATTAAGCTCATCAGCAATGGCGCCTATGGGTAAAGATGTGGGTCAGATTATGTCTGAAAATATGATTCCTAGCCGGGCGTGGTAGTGCAGCACTTGGGAGGCAGAGGTAGGAGAATCGCTGTGAGTTCGAGGCCAGCCTGAGACTCCAGTGAATTCCAGGTCAGCCTGAGTTAGAGTGAGACCCTACCTTGAAAAAGAAAGAAAGAAAATATGATTCCCAATCCCCTGGGCACAGATCCCTCAGGGTGAGCCCTCTCCCTCTCTGAAGTCTCCTAGACAATTAGGAGTTTGGTTTCCTCTGGGATCTCAACATTAACCCTTTACTTAAGTAAGATTCCTGACCATCTTGGAAGCATTCCTTCTCTTCCTGAGCTCTGGAAACATGGAGCTGGGTCTTCTTGACTTGGTCCTAGAAATTTGAACAGGAGCCAGGCGATCCAGATTCTTCTCATTAGTAGGCATGCCATAGTCCCTTGTTCTGCCCTTACCGATGAGGAGACCATTTGGGTGGTGGAATGTACAGGTTAGGTGCTGAGAGCCTCTGGGGGCTGGGCTGGGCTTGTCTTCCCAGGGCTGTATTCCTGGTGCGGCACAAGTCCACACGTCAGCGCTTTGCCATGAAGAAGATCAACAAGCAGAACCTGATCCTGCGGAACCAGATCCAACAGGCGTTTGTGGAACGTGACATACTGACTTTCGCTGAAAACCCCTTTGTGGTCAGCATGTTCTGCTCCTTTGAGACCAAGCGTCACTTATGCATGGTGATGGAATATGTTGAAGGTACTGGGGGAGTGGCCTGAAGGTGGCCTGGTGTAGATGTCAGGGTACAGTTAGTCTGACACTATAGCCTAAGCAAGGACCAACAGCTTCAATGTGAAGCTTCAGGACCAGCTTCCAAGACCTCTACAGCTGGTTTCTGGTTGGGATCTCAGAGCCCATTCGGCTGTGGTGAACACAAAGTTCCACTGTGAACATGGTACACCCCTCTCCTGAGACACCTTTTATAGCTGACAGTCCTAAACAAAGGCTTAGGTAGAGCCATAAAAACCCAAGGTGAGGGCTGGAGAAATGGCTCAGCGGTTAAGGCACTTGCCTCCAGTGCCTAAGGCCCTGGGTTCGATTCCCCAGGACCCACATAAGCCAGACCCACAAGGTGGTGGCCCTGGTGTGCTCTCTCTCTCTCTCTCTCTCTCTCTGTATTTCTCTGCTTTAAAATGAATAAATAAAATATTTAATAAAAAAAAAAACCCAAGGTGAGGTGAGGTGTTAGGAAGATTGCATCTAAGCTCTCAGAAGAAAGGGAAGCCAATAGCTATCAAAACCATCTTTTAGGCCAGAGAAAGGAGTCAAGGCCTTCTGGCTGATTCCTTGTGAAGCGGACACCCATTAAATCTACTCTGGGAACAGACGACAAAAACAGCATGAAGTGTAGAACCTTGGAGAGGGGCAACAGCTTTGTGGATCTGCTCATTGTTGTGTACAGCTACTAGGGATATTTTCCCTAAGGCTTAAAATGGAAACTCAAAACTACCTTTTTAATTCACTTACATGTTATTTTACTCAGAAACAAAAGGGAGGAGATAGGTGAACAAATGCTAGCAGTAACCAGATGTATTCACTGTAAGCACTATTCCCACCTTGAACTTAATCTTATCCTTGAAAGTTGTCGTTTAGGTATGAAGGCCTGCTTCCCTCCTTCTCTGGCCTGGATAATGGTCTCAACAGCCATCAGCAATTTCATTTTCCATTCTCTGCTGCTTGTTCACCAGTCATGGTAGCAATAGGCTCCCACACAAGGCAACTCTGTGAAATTGCCTTCTGTATGACTTCTGAAACACAAAGCCTGAGAAATGGCTAGAACAAGATACTGGATCCTTTCCTCATAGTAACCAGGGCTTATTACAGGAGGAGACTGTGCCACTTTGTTGAAGAACATTGGAGCCCTGCCTGTGGACATGGTGCGTCTGTACTTTGCAGAAACCGTGCTGGCCCTGGAATACTTACACAACTATGGCATTGTGCACCGTGACCTCAAGCCTGACAAGTATGCCCACCATCTAGACCCATTGTCCATTGTCCAGGTCTCCTTGTTGAGTTTGTTTATAAATGGGACAAATGTGCTTGAATCTATCTCAAAATGGCTTCTAGGGTGTGTGTTCCTCTAGACTTAGTACTCCAGCCCTCTGACCATCTCATACACAAAGACCAGTGCCTGGAGATCAGGTAAGAGCATCAGAAGGCTTCAGTAACACAAGAGAGTCACTGAGGAGGGTGGCTGAAGAAACCAAGTAAGAACAAAAGAAGCAGCACATATCTAATAAGTGTTGAGCAATGTCCTGATGTTCACTGACACTCTGTAGATAGTGTCCCTTGATGTGTGGGAGACAGAATGTATGTGTATAGGCTACTTCTCCAAGGGTGATAGTCAGGTGGGAAAGGTCTGTAATCAAAGAAACATCCATGAGGGCTGGGAAGATGGCTCAGTGGATAAAATACCATACAAGCATGATTACCTGAGTTTGGATTCCCAGAACCCATGTAAAGAAGGATGCTATAGTGTGAGCATCTGTAATCCTAGCAAACCTAGAGTGACAAGTGAGGCAAAGACAGGAATTTCTCCTAGAAACTCTCAGGCCAGCCAGCCTGGTGACACAGCAGTGAGCAAGAGACCCTGCATCAAACAAGATGGAAAGCCAGGACCAACACCTGAAGTTGTCTTCTGACCTCCTCATATGCATCATGGTATCTGTATGTTTGCAGACAGACACACCAAAAAAAGAAAAAACAATTCAGAGTTGAGAGATCCCATTTAGGAATTTCACATGGTACAAGATGGCTGCAGCTTTGGTGATAATTGGTCAGAATAGTAAGAGGAGAAGCAAGGGCTAGTCCATCAAGAGCCCTTTTTTTTTTTGGGGGGGGGTTGAGATAGGGTCTCACTTGCCCAGGCTGACTTGGAATTTACTCTGTAGTCTCAGGCTAGCTTTGAACTCACAGTGATCCTCCTGCCTCTGCCTCCTGAGTGCTGAGATAAAAGGTGTGCACCACCATACCTGGCTGCTAATTTTATTATGTATCTGCAAGAAGAGAGAGAAAATGGGCGTGCCAGGGCCTTCTGCCACTACAAACTAGATGCACGCACCACCTTGTGCATCTGGCTTTACATGGCTACTGGGAAATCAAACCTGGGCCTTTAGGCTTTGCAAACAAGTGTCTTTAACTGCTGAGCCATCTCTCCAGCCCTTAAGGGCCCTTTTTAAAAAAGTTTAGGTTTTCTTTCAATTTTTTTAAAATTTATTTTCAAGCCGAGAGATAGAAGAGAGACAGAGAGAATAGGCATGCCAGGACCTTCAGCCACTGCAAACAAACTCCAGATGCATGCGCTGCCTTGTGCATCTGGCTTTATGTAGGTATTGGGAAATCAAACCCAGGTTGTTAGGCTTTACAGGCAAGTGCCTTAACTGCTGAGATATCTCTCCAGCCCCTAGGTTTTCTTTTAAAGGAAGCCACAGAATCTTTGGCCATTAACCAAAGGTATGATAGAATGACATGCTCAGGTCTTGATTTAGGTTTAGAAAGATTACTCAGCAGAGTGCCAGTAGAAAGAGACAGGAGATTAGGCTAAAGACAACAATACCTGCTCCAGACTAGAGGAACAGAAGAGAGCAGAAGGAAGTTGGTACAGGGAACAAGAAAGAATATAAGCATCCTTTCCTCCTTCCTTGTGTTCCTTTTCTCTAAAATAAGAATACCTTTTTTTTCCCTGCTGAGGTAGGGTCTCGCTCCTTCTACCTCTGCTTCCTGAGTGATGGGATTAAAGGCATTGTGCCACCATGACCTGCTGATAATACCTGTGTTTGTTGTGGGAATTACTCTACAAAACTTTTCATCAAGCCCAGGGTTTATGTATGTGCTAGGGTTATACTGGCAATGCTGTGCACTTATACAGTAATTGGCCTCTGTGGTAGAAATTAGCTTTGTTAATAAGCATGAGTTCAACTGTCACTCATGCTTATGAACTAGGAGTTTGTTAAATTTCTTGAAGTCTCATATTTTCTGAAATGAGAATGATAACCTACTTTTTCTTTGTTAGGTACTCTAGAAACTGGCTCTTTTTTGGGACCAGATTTTTTTTTTTTAATTTTTCCATTTGGTGCTGAGGATCATACCCAAGGCCTTACACATTTACACATGCTAGTTATGCTTTACCTCTGTATTTCCCCAGTGCCAGAATTTTTTTGTTTGTTTTGTTTTTGTTTCTCCAAGGTAGGGTCTCACTCTAGCCCAGCCTGACCTGGAACTCATACTCACAGTGATCCTCCTACCTCTGCCCCCTGAGTAATAGAATTAAAGGTGTGTGCCATCACACCTGGTTTGTGCCAGAATTTTTTTATTTTTTTAATTTTTTTTGGTTTTTTTTGAGGTAGGGTCTTGCTCTAGTCCAGGCTGACCTGGAATTCACTATGTAGTCTCAGGGTGGCCTTGAACTCATGGTGATCCTCCTACCTCTGCCTCCCGAGTGCTGATATTAAAGGTGTGCGCCACCATGCCCAGCTATGTGCTAGAATATTTTAAAAGCATTTATCACAGAACTCAGTAGATGACAGAGAATGTTGTTTCTTGCTGGGAAGAGGAGTTAATCCAGTTAGGAACCCTGAATCTTCTTTGGTCAGGTTGAGTTCGTGGTCCCTGACCATGAATAGGCATGGAGCTTATGAAAGAAGTCAGGGCTAGAGAGAGCCATCTGGGAATCACTGGAATAATGTTGGTCAGGTGAAGCCTTTGGCCCACAGTGGAACAGTGAGTTCTAATTTCTCCCAGACAGCCCTCCCAGGATGTCCAAAGACATGGAACAAGATTATGTGTCTGTTTCCGCTCCCTAAAATGGATATTGTGAGCCATTGGGGAGGAGGGGGGAGTAAAGGCTAGAGCAACAACCTTGGTACAAGCTGATCTCAACTCTGGGAGAGTCTTTCCTTCCACTGAAACTTGCCCCTGTAGAATACAGGTGGGCCCACAAAGAAATGGAGCTGTGACGATGGGCTGAAGGCAGTATTGGTAAAACTAGAGCTGTTTAGCTCCCTTTCTATGTCCTATGGTGTCCTTTGGAGGCCTGTAGGAATTTTTTTTTTTTTCAAACACGATAATCAGTATTCATGGGAAACCAGAAAGTAAGTCCATGATTCTGTTTCTATGGTCTTCCAGCCTCCTGATAACATCCATGGGACACATCAAACTTACTGACTTTGGACTTTCAAAAATTGGCCTCATGAGTTTGACAACCAACTTGTATGAGGGCCACATTGAAAAGGATGCCCGGGAGTTCCTAGACAAGCAGGTAAGGAAACATGGGTAAGACTCAGAATAAGGAGCCACAAGCTTACTCAGAGACTGAGTGTTAATACTGCAAACTCTGCCTTTTTACCTTTTAGTTCCCTGAAGGCACTGAAATAGGTAGCCATGAAAGTCTTCGGGGCTGGAGATATTAGGTTGTATAACGATGCAGTTTTATATGCAATCAGTCTTGAACCTCCAGCCTGAGTCAAGGGCAAGGCTTTCCTTGGGCCTGTTCTTAGAACACAGCTTCAGATTTCCATTGTGCTGTATCCCAGTTTCCTCAGAGTAGCCGCTGAATGTTCCCTGACTTGACATCTTCAGGTTGTGGGGTTCACAAGTCCCTATTTTAGTCATATGACTGGTATGTTCTGGCTTGGGGAGGCTGGAGGGCAGAGCCAGTTGTAGGACCATGTGCCTGATGCAGGTATTGAGAGCAGGTGGTTGCAGGCTAGAATTAGTCATTTTGGTTAATTAGAAACCCACCCAAGTAGGAGGGCTGGAGAGATGGCTCAGCGGTTAAGGCACTTGCCTCCAGTGCCTAAGGCCCCTGGTTCAATTCCCCAGGACCCACATGGGCCAGACCCACAAGGTGGTGGCCCTGGTGCGTGCTCTCTCTCTCTCTCTCTCTCTCTCTCTCTCTCTCTCTCTCTCTCTCTCTCTCTCTCTCTCTGTATCTCTCTGCTTGAAAATGAATAAAATATTTTTTAAAAAATTAAAAAAAAAACCCACCCAAGTAGGAGTTACAACTCTTGCTTTCTGGGGTTGCTCTTGATCTTGATTATTAATTAAGGTTCTTCATTCAGAGACTTTTCTGCTCCAGCAATAAGAATGTCCCTTCCAGCCACCATGCCAGTGAGTTGCCTCAGTTCTGAGCCAGCCTGGCTTCTCTGTGCTCAGGTATGCGGAACCCCGGAGTACATAGCGCCTGAGGTGATCCTGCGTCAGGGATATGGGAAGCCAGTGGACTGGTGGGCCATGGGCATAATCCTGTATGAATTCCTGGTGGGTTGCGTCCCTTTCTTTGGAGACACTCCGGAGGAGCTCTTTGGGCAAGTGATCAGTGGTAGGTACTATCACCCCAAACCAATGTGGTGTGAGGATCCAAAAATAAGATTAAGATACATGCGTGCATCTGGGAGGCTTGCTTCCTAGGGTGTGAGGGTGTGTCTGTATGTGTGTGTGTACACATGTACTATGTTCCCATGGGGCTTACTCTATTTTTCATTTTATTTTATGGTTTTTTGAGGTGGTGTCTCACTCTAGCCCAGACTGACCTGGAATTCACTATGTAGCTTCAGGATGGCCTCGAACTCATAGCCATCCTTCTACCTTTGCCTCCAAAGTGCTGGAATTAAAGGTGTGGCCACCATGCCCAGCTCCTTGGGGCTCATTCTGTCTGCTCTCATGTAGCTCCCATGTGCATGTGGTGTTCCTTTGTTGTACATGTGCTTACCTGTGGGGTGAGTTCTATGTGTGTTTTTGAAGTATAAAGCAGATGAGCTGGAGCTTCAGGAATGGGAAGTCACTCTTTCATAATGCCCACACTGGATCAAAGAACAAGCCATGGCCTAGGGACTATGAGGACTCCCTTAGGAGAGGAGAAACCTATAGAACTTTAGGATTTAGGGTCCTAGACAAGGCCTTTAAGGAGCTGTCGCTGGCCCCTTTATGCCTCCCTTCCTTATACTATCCCTGTGTCTTTTTCTACATCTCTGCACTCTACCCACGATTTCTCCCTTTTCTCACCCATAATGACTTCAGATGAGATTGTGTGGCCTGAGGGTGATGATGCACTGCCCCCAGATGCCCAGGATCTCACCTCCAAACTGCTCCACCAGAATCCTCTGGAGAGACTTGGTACAGGTAAGTCAAGCCCCCATCTCTCTTTCTCACTACTTGGAGGGGTGGGGGTTCAGTACACGCACCATAAGGTTCAGGCTTCAGATGTGTACAGTCCCTCTGGATCGTGAAACACTGATTGTCCCTTAGGCAGAAAAGGAAGAGTATTTGAGCTGAGGCTCCAGGCCTAGCTTCTCACTGGGCACTCTGACCTGCTGCATGTAGTTAATACCCACCCCCTTGCCCACACCTGTTAGAATACAGATGCTGCCCAAGGCCGATGGGAAAGCAGGACTATTTCCCTGTTTTCAGGAACCCCTCCATCACTTGAGTGATGACCTTGGGTCCTATCTAGTGCCTTCCTGACTCCCCTCACCCCTGTCCCTGTTTTTATGGCTCCTAGAACATAGGGTGGGTCACATGGAGAAGAAATTCTCCCCCCCCCAGAAACATAAAAATGAGCATCTTGCTTTATTCTTTGGACCCGAAGCATTTTCTTTGGCTTTGGAACCAGGGCATGTTCTTTCATGTTGTACTAACCCCCTCCTAATAAACCTTACCTCAAAAAGAAATCTGTTTAGCTGGGCATGGTGGCGCACACCTTTAATCCCAGTATTGGGAGGCAGAGGTAGGACGATTGAGTTCAAGGCTGCCCTGAAACTACATAGTGAATCCCAGGTCAGCCTGGGGTAGAGTGATACCCTACCTTAACCCCCCCCCCAAAAAAAAAGTAATCTGTTAAGTGAGCCTGTCTTAGGAATTTTCCTTTTAATAATTTTTCAATGTCTCCCTCTGCAGGTGGTGCCTGTGAAGTAAAGCAGCATCCATTCTTCACGGGTCTGGACTGGACAGGACTTCTTCGTCAGAAGGCAGAATTTATTCCTCAGCTGGAGTCAGAGGATGATACCAGCTATTTTGACAGTAAGACCACTGGCACTTGGGGTGGGGTGTGGAATGTGGACCCTATTTGCTCAGAATGCACGCTTGGATTGGGAACAAATTCTCAGGGGCCTCCCCAAGTCTAATAGGGTCACAAGAATGTCACCATCAGGGGTTCTGAAGGGAATTGTCCTATGTGTCTGGCCCAGCCCGTTCAGAGCGATACCACCATTTGGACTCTGAGGATGAAGAGGAAGCAAGTGAGGATGGCTGCCTTGAGATCCGCCAGTTTTCTTCCTGCTCTCCACGGTTCAGCAAGGTGTGACTGAGGGGCCCCGGCTGGGGTAGGGTAAAGAGCCCGACAGGCTCATGGAGTTGAGAGGAACAGAGCTGGGCCTACATGCAGCCCAAAAAGATGCCAGGGTCAGATTAGCAGAGTAACTGCTTTTAAATACTAAGCACTCAACTGGGATGTGGAAGGGGAAGGAAGGGGCTCCTACAGATTAATGGGTTTCAGGTACTAAGGATACCTTTTGTCCCTTGGGAGCCATCCATGTGTCTCCTGTGCTGTAGGTGTACAGTAGCATGGAGCGGCTCTCACTGCTGGAGGAACGCCAGACACCACCTCCCACCAAGCGCAGCCTGAGTGAGGAGAAGGAGGATCGCTCAGATGGCCTGCTGAAGGGCAGAGACCGGAGCTGGGTGATTGGCTCTCCTGAGATGTGAGCAGCAGGGGCCACCAGGGCGGGCAGGACTGCCATCTTTCAGATGCCGGGGAGAAATGCTGGTGGCAATGAGATAGCATTCTCCAGGGCAGCTGTGGAGGAATGTCTGAAAAGTTCTGTGACTATGATTTGCGCCCCCGCCCCCCCCCCCCCCGCCAGGAAGCCTGGGTTCTCTCATCCCATGGCCCCTGGGCCTTCTGTTTCACAGATTACGCAAACGGCTATCAGTGTCTGAGTCATCCCACACAGAGAGCGACTCAAGCCCTCCAATGACAGTGCGACACCGTTGTTCCGGGCTCCTAGATGTGCCTCGCTGTCCTGAGGAGGCCAGTAGCACCTCCAGGAGGCAACAGCAGGAGGGTATATGGCTCCTGGCATCCACATCTGGAGAGGGGTCTTCTGGGCCTGTTAGTGAACGGCCAGTGGAGCGGCGGCTGACCCTGGATGAGGAGCTGGCCGGCCAAAGCAGTGCTTCAAGTCCAGGTGCGGCCCAGCAGATGGCCAAGGGCCTAGACTGGAGGATACCGCAGGAAGGGAGGCTCAGTGGCTTTGTAGGTCTCATTTTTTACTTGGGTCCACAGCCATGGAGATCCGAGGCCGTGGAACCCTGCAGCTCTCTGAAGAAGCCACAGCCAAGGCTATCAGTGACCTGGCTGTGCGTCGAGCCCGTCACCGGCTACTCTCTGGGGACTCTATAGAGAAGCGCACCACTCGCCCTGTCAACAAAGTGATCAAGTCTGCCTCAGCTACAGCCCTTTCACTCCTCATTCCTGCAGGTGAGGCCACTTGGGGAGTTAGGATGAAACTCATAGGAAGGACACTGGAATCTCTGGACCTGCAGCTAGAGTTGTGTGGGGCAAGTGAAGTGGAGGTCTCTGAAGATGTGTGTGAAGCATACAACAGTGTAATAAGTGCAGGCTTTGAGGCAAAGAGCTAATATTCAAATCTCCATTGCTAAAGATTCTTGATCTTGAAAAAATTGTTTAATTCTTTTAAGCCTCAAGTTCTTCATCAAAAAAATGTGGATATTGTGCTACATGTGGTGGTGCATACCTTTAATCCCAGCACTTGGGAGGCAGAGGTAGGAGGATAGCTGTGAGTTCAAGGTCAGTCTGGGCTACAGAGAGACCCTACCTGGGGGGGGGTGAATATTAATAGTGGCTAGCTCACAAGATAATTGTCATGTTTAAATACATGTGAAGAACTTATATAGTCTCTGATACATAAATAAATGCTATCTAATATTCTCTGTCACCTGCACCCCCATCTGGAGTCTGGAAAGCTTTGAATAGATGAGGGGGCTTTGTGAATCAGGGCCTGTGGAGACAAACCTCAGTCTGTCTGTGACTAGAGCTGGGCTGAAATCGACAGACTGGACAGGCTTCCAGGTCAAGGCCACTGATCCACTAAGTTCTGGCTTCTCCTCCTTCAGAACACCACGCCTGCTCTCCACTGGCCAGCCCCATGTCCCCGCACTCCCAGTCATCCAACCCGTCATCCAGGGACTCTTCTCCAAGCAGGGACTTTTTGCCGGCCCTTGGCAGCTTGAGGCCTCCTATCATCATTCACCGAGCTGGCAAGAAGTATGGCTTCACCCTGAGGGCCATCCGTGTCTACATGGGTGACTCAGATGTCTACACTGTGCACCACATGGTGTGGGTATGTCTGGCCGACTGGAACCTTGTCCCCCTTCTACCACCTCCTTACCAGATCCCATTTGTCCTTCTGTTACCACCTACACTACTCAAAAGGCCAAAGGGTGGAAGTAAAGGGGGTCACAACTTAGTGAGCAAAGCCAAACCCCCATACTTCATGGTCAAGCTCCATTAAAAACTGGTTTCTTCCTGAGGCAGCATGTGGAAGATGGTGGTCCAGCCAGCGAGGCGGGGCTGCGTCAGGGTGACCTCATCACCCATGTCAACGGCGAGCCTGTTCAGGGGCTGGTGCATACGGAGGTGGTGGAACTGATCCTGAAGGTTAGTGCTAGGAATGCTGCCTGATGTGATGTCTAAGTGACCCCAGACTTTGAAGCCTCCACAGGCCATAGGGTAGCAGGGGTGGAAGGGGGGACTGATACACAAACATCTGGCACTGAGGACAGATATGGGGCCATGGAGAATTTGAGTGTGGTACAGCAGAGGGTTTTCTCAGGGAGCACCCTCACTGGCCAAAGCCCAGGGACCCTGTGCTGCAAGTAGGATTGGTGAGCCACCCAACCACTCTGAGTCACCAGTGTGTTGTTTCTAATTTGTGAGATAAATAGCATTTGTTCAGACATGTTGGTGCAAGGTCAAAGCTGGAGCCATGGTACAACCATGCAAAGGGTGGGGGAAGGGCAAGAATGCAGCCACCTTACCTGAGGCTTCATGCTCTGTTCTTCCCAGAGTGGAAACAAGGTGTCTATTTCAACAACTCCCCTGGAGAACACGTCCATTAAAGTGGGGCCAGCTCGGAAAGGCAGCTATAAGGCCAAGATGGCCCGAAGGAGCAAACGGAGTCGGGGAAAGGATGGGCAAGAAAGGTGAGCTGGGCTTGCAGAGCTCTACCCTGCAAACCTAGGTGCTCCCATGTGGGTCCTGAGCCTAGAGTGCACTGTGCTCTGTTCTAACTCGGCTGTGCCCTTGTCTCTACAGCAGGAAGAGAAGTTCCCTGTTCCGGAAGATTACTAAGCAGGCCTCCCTGCTGCACACCAGTCGCAGCCTTTCTTCTCTTAATCGCTCCTTGTCATCAGGAGAGAGTGGACCAGGCTCTCCCACCCACAGCCACAGCCTCTCTCCCCGATCTCCTCCTCAGGGCTACCGGGTAGCCTCTGATGCAGTACACTCAGGTATGGGGGGGCGCCCTGCAGATCAGAAACCATCCCCTGGGAAATAGGAAGGAGCTTGGGCCCTCTGCTCCCCATAAATCCCACTCTGAATCTCTTTACACCCCTGAAAAGATCCAGAAGTCTTGGGAGAAATTGGTGGAGGGGGACTTTATTTCTGTAGCCTGGGCTCTGGACCACCAGTGGTATAAAGTTGACAATCCTGGGACAGTCTAAGGCTAAACCAGACCTTGCCCCTCAGTCCCTTCTAACAGCTAACACTTATGTCATTGTCTGCTTGTCTGTCTGTCTTTCTGCCTGCATGTCTAAAGTGGGAGGGAATTCATCGCAGAGCAGCTCTCCCAGCTCCAGTGTGCCCAGTTCCCCAGCTGGCTCTGGGCACACACGGCCCAGTTCCCTACATGGTCTGGCTCCCAAGCTCCAACGTCAGTATCGCTCTCCGAGGCGCAAGTCAGCAGGCAGCATCCCCCTGTCACCACTGGCCCACACCCCATCACCCCCAGCAGCAGCTTCACCACAGCGCTCCCCATCACCCCTATCTGGACATGGAGCCCAGGCCTTTCCCACCAAACTTCACTTGTCTCCTCCATTAGGCAGGCAACTCTCACGTCCAAAGAGTGCAGAGCCACCCCGCTCCCCACTGCTGAAGAGGGTGCAGTCAGCCGAGAAGCTGGCAGCTGCCCTGGCAGCTTCCGAGAAAAAGTTAGCCCCCTCTCGCAAGCATAGCCTTGACCTGCCCCACTGTGAGCTAAAGAAGGACCTGCCCCCCAGGGAAGTGAGCCCTCTGGAGGTAGTTGCAACAAGAGCTGTGCTGCCTGGGAAAGGGGTGCTGCAGTCTGCTCCTTCACGGGCCCTAGGGACCCTCCGGCAGGACAGAGCAGAACGGCGAGAGTCACTGCAAAAACAAGAAGCCATCCGGGAAGTAGATTCCTCAGAGGATGACACTGAGGAGGAGCCGGAGAACAGCCAGGGTGCACAGGAGCCAAGATTGGTGCCCCATATAGAAGTGGGCCAGAACCCAGCCCCCAAAGGTACAGGAGAGGGTAGGGAAGAGGATACCATTTTGTCCAGAGACCAAAAGAACCAGAGTCCAGGGCTCCCAGCCCTACTGACAGGAGTTACACTGGGTTCTCCCAGAAGAGAAGGTCCTGGTGTCTCCCAGAGGAGACTTGGGTACCCACAAGCTTTTGAGGAAGCTACCACCTCCTTACCAGCTCCTAGCCTGGCTAAGTCTGGACCCACAAATACCACCCCCCCTGAAGGCTGCTGGAAGGCCGGGCACCCACACCCCCAGGCACTAACAGCGCTTTGTCCCAGCTCTTCAGAAGTGATCCCCACCAGCTGCTCGGCTGCCACCTCTACTTCCGGGACGCCAGGGGCATGGTCCTGGAAGTTCCTTATTGAAGGGCCAGACAGGACACCCCCAAACAGAAAGGTAACAATGACAAGTGGATTAGCAAGCCCCCAAGATTTGGAAAGCACAGCTGCAGCCCTTTCGAAGAACCCGCCTCCCAAGCAGGAGGAGAAGTCACAGCCACTCAGTGACACTGGGCTGGCCCAGACATTTTGTGAGGTCCCCAGCCAAAGTTGGCTATGGGGGCCTGAAGGTGCACAAGTAAAGAATGAGGAGCCAGCCCTGAGCATCACCGAAGTGCCTGATGCCTCAGGTGACAGAAAGGATGCTCCGTGCAGAGCCCGCCCCCTCACCCAGGAGCCTGGGCACAGTCTACTCTGGAGGAGCCAAGAACAAGGGCAGAAGAAACATCAGGAGTTGGCATTGGTATCAGATGAGCTTTTAAAGCAAACCTAGCAGTTGTGTTTGCCTTTTTGCACTCAGACCTGTGTAATACATTCTCCTGGAAGCCATCTTTGTCTTTGTTTGCTTCTTTCCATTAGTCAGCACACACACCCCTATGTGTAGGTCATGTGTTCCTGCCAGGAGTATATTCCCACCCTCCCGATGAGGACAGGAACCTCATCTCGCTTCACATCTAAGAGACTTGGGCATCTGAACTTCAACATGAGAAAGAGTTGCTTGGTAGTAGTTTGCTGGGAGGAGAAGCTTAGGAAAGAATGCCGAAAGTGTGACATAGAATAAATGTGTTCGTTCAAGAGAACCAAGAAAATTCAAAGCCAAATGTCTGCAAGAGGCAAGGGCCATAGCTAATGGTCCTTCGGGAGGTTAGACTCTGTCTGCACACGTGTACAGATGTGTGTGCCCCTACCCATGTGTGTTGAAGTGAGAGGAAAACATCAGGTGTCTCCTCTTGAGGTGGGGCTCTTGCCCTCAACCAGTAAGCCCAGCCGTTCTCTCGTCTCTGCTCCTTCACACCCCCCCCCCCGGGGTTACAGACGTGTGGCTACATAGCTTTTAAAATAGGTTCTGGAAAATCAAACTTGACAGTCTCTGGCCCGTTCCCTCATGTTTATGCAGCAAGCACTGTGAACCACTGAGGCACAAGAGTTAGACTTTCATGTAAGTAATGGAGCCCCAAAGAAGGCCTCTTGGTAACCAGTAGTCCTGCTTTGCAGATGTGGACATGTAAGCTTTTCTGCTCAAGGTAGTAGAGTTCTGGCAGAGCTGGGATTAGAACCCAAGCCTCTAGGACTCAAAATCATCTCCTAGCTTGAAGTGCCGTTTAGCCTATAAAGAAAAAAAAGCACAGGAAATAATGACTTTAACATTGGATATATTTGAGCTATTATGGGACATCTAGAAGGCAATTTGATGCATGGGTTTGGAACTTAGGTGGGAAATCTAGATAATCAACAAAGAAGATGCATTCAGAAGTGAGAAGCTCAGTGGTAGAATTGCTATCTAGCATGAGCAAAAGGCCTTGGGTTCAGTCCTCAGCACCGCAAAAAAATATGAACAGCAGCCGGGAGTAGTGGCACACCTTTAATTCCAGCACTGGGGAGGCAGAGGTAGGAGGATTGCCGTGAGTTCAAGGCCACCCTGAGACTACATAGTGAATTCCAGGTCAGCCTGGGCTAGAGCAAGACCCTACCTAGAAAAACTCTATCTATCTATCTATCTATCATCTATCTATCTATCTTTCTATCTATCTATCTATCTATCTATCTATCTATCTATCTATCTATCTATCTATCATCTATCTATCTATCTATCTATCTATCTATCTATCTATCTATCTATCTATCTATCTATCTATCAATCATCTATATATGAGCAGCAGCCAGGGGAGAATCCCAAGATCCACAAAGGAAAGGCTTCAAAGTGGAAGAGTAACTTGATAAACTGAGGGTCCCTGAGATGAAATCAGGAACTTCCCATTTAGTAATGGATCCTTATCATTTGTACCCAGTGACCCCTTCCTGGGCTGTTGTCCAGTGGCCTCTAGTACTGGAAGTGGACAGATACTGCTGTATGCAACCCTTAGTGAGACTGTACTGAGTGGGCCGTGTGGAAGGAAAGGGAGCCACCTACATGGGACCAAGGCATAGGTGGAGTCAGAGGTGGCAGGAGTTGTGCTAACTGTCCCATGATCCAATGGGTCTGGAGGCCCAGAGCCAATAGTGGTCCTTCTAGGCCCTTACACCTTGCTGTCGTCATCCTACAGGAGGAAAGCACTGGCCACAAGAGGGCGCGCATCAGCCTTGTTATCCCGGGTTAGCCTGGAGGATGAGAGGGAAAGCTGAGGGAGGAGGGATGTGGGTTCTGGTCAGGAGGAGCATGTCATGCAGTTTCCTGGGAAGTATCTTCCTAGGGGTCTGAAGGTGGAATGGGAGGAAGCCCAAAGACACCAAGGATCTGCTGATGCACCAGCCAGCGCCCTTCAGAAACACTTCTAGATAGGAGGGACTCCTGGAAGGAAGGCAGTAAGACAAGCTTTAGGAAGAACACTGGCTGCAATGTGAACAGGCTAGAGTGGTGCATGCAGGCCAGGGAATGGCCAGCGAAGAGCCATCAGGAAAGAAGTAGTAATTAAAGCTCTGTGTGAGAAGGACTGCCCAGGGAACATAGAGAATGAGAAACCCAAAAGACCTATGACACTAGGATTAGCTGAGTGAACAGAGCCAGTGCAGAGAAGCTGAAGTGGGAATGAGATCCTCAGTAAGGAGGAAGCTATGCCATCTTGGGACTTTCATAATTTGGCCAGGTGCTAGGGTGCATACCTGTACTGCTACTGGGAAGGCCAAGGCAAGGCGATGAGCCAGCCTAATAACACCATGAACCCAACTCTAAGTTTTTTTTAATTTTTTGACTCACCATAGGAGCAATTAGAACTTTTTTGTTTTTTGTTTTTTTGGTTTTTCGAGGTAGGGTCTCGCTCTAGTCCAGGCTGACCTGGAATTCACTCTGTAGTCTCAGGGTGGCCTTGAACTCATGGCAATCCTACCTCTGCCTCCCAAGTGCCGGGATTAAAGGCGTGTGCCACCACTTCCGGCTAGAAGTTAACATTTTATATAGGCCTGCTTTATATTTTGAAAGGAACTGTTTGATACCATGAATAGATTTAAGGGGGGCAAGAAGGGTTTTGGGCATGGTGGTGCACACCTTTAATCCCAGCACTCAGGAGGCAGAGGTAGGAGGATTGCTGTGAGTTTAAGGCCAGCCTGGGCCAGAGGGAGACCCTACTTTGAGGGGGAAAAAAGAATGGAACGAGAGGCCTTGTATTGACTTAGACAGGATAGTAAGGCAATGAGGTTGGAGAGTTGGTTTGTACATGTATGCATGGGACACTGGGAGCTGGAGTCTCACTGAACCTGGGGCTCACCACTGAGATTATGTGTGCTCTGCCCCTGTTGCTCAGCCATTTGGTGCTGGGAATTGAACTCAGGTCCTCATGCTTACACAGCAAGTACCCACTGAGCCATCTCTCCAGTCTTAAGAATTAGGTTTTTTTGGGTTGGTTTTTTTTTTTTTTCAAGGTAGGGTCTCTAGTCCAGGCTGACCTGGAATTCACTATGTAGTCTCAGGGTGGCCTGGAACTCATGGTGATCCTCCTACCTCTGCCTCCCGAGTGCTGGGATTAAAGGCACGCGCCACCACGCCCAGCTTTTTTTTTTTTTTAAAGCAGTCTCACTCTAGCCTAGGCTGAACGCCCAGCTGGAATTGTTTTGATTAGGGCTGGAGAGATGGCTCAGTGGTTAAGGTGTTTGCGTGCAAAGCAGAACCTGAGTTCGATTCCCCACTACCACATAAAGCCAGATGCACAAGTGGCTCATGTGTCTGGAGTTCCTTTGCAGTGGCTGTAGGCCCTGGAGCACCCATTTTCTCTCTGTCTCTTTCTCACTCAAATAAATGTTTTAAAAAGTTGTTTTATTTTCAAAATTAGCATGGAATAGTTTGTGTAACTCATTATGGATAATTTTTTTAAAAAGGGTTTGGAAACAAAGATCCACTTAGGAAAGCCTACAGTGCAGAAATGCAAACCCTGCAGGAACCAGCGCGTGTGGACCATGTTTT
Source organism: Zapus hudsonius (assembly GCA_004024765.1). NCBI lineage: Eukaryota > Metazoa > Chordata > Mammalia > Rodentia > Dipodidae > Zapus > Zapus hudsonius. The sequence goes on along the minus strand of PVHP010010008.1, from coordinate 1,596 downwards.
CCAAAGCATATTAGTTTTGCTGTCATGAGCTGTCACACACGGGTTTCACTGGTTTCCAGGCACTAAATAGCCAATAAAACTGCTCTCTTTAAAAGAAAAAAAAAAAAAAAAAAAGGCCGGGCTTGGTGGCGCATGCCTTTAATCCCACACACCATGAGTTCAAGGACACCCTGAGACTACATAGTGAATTCCAGGTCAGCCTGTACTAGAGTGAGACCCTACCTCGAAAAACCAAAAAAAAAAAAAAAAAAAAAAAAAAACATCAAAGCAAGTGGGGGGGGCAAACCAGTTGAAATGAGTGAAAGAACTGATCACAGATCCCTTAGAAGATGAGCAAACCATGGAAGGATTGGCATTAATAACAGAATAGAGGAGTCTGTATGTTCGGTGGGGGGAAGTAAGGGAAGTGATGGTCAACTGTGTGTTTTCAGGATCTGGCTCTAGCCCAAGCTGACCTGGAATTCACTCTAGTCTAAAGGCTGGCCTTGATCCCAACCCTTCTTCTGCCTCCCAAGTGCCGCCACCACGGCCAGCTTCCACCATGTTTTCTCTGTGAAGCAAACAAGTCTGAAAGTGAAATACTTGGCTGTCCCAAGGGAGACGCCCAGCCAGCGGTGGCATTCGGAAGAGAGGACTGGATAGGAAATGGGAATTTTGAGTGTCACAGGATTAAGGGGCATCATCTATAGTTCTATCAGTAGCAATGAGAGGACTGTTAAGACTTAATGGGGAATAGAAACACAGGCAAGGTCATTTAAAACAGACCATCAGGCTAATCTGATTTTGTAATTGAGTACATATGTGGATAAAACCTGAGAGCTGGATAAAAGCTGCAAAGCCCTAAGTAACAAGGTTGTCATGTTTGCTGATTCCAACGTAGAGTTTATTTATTTGGTTTTTCGAGGTAGAGTCTTGCTTTTAGCCCAGACTGATCTGGAATTCACTATGTAGTTTCAGAGTTGCCTTGTAGCCTCGAACTCATGGTGTTCCTACCTCTGCCTCCCCATTGCTGGGATTAAAAGCTTGCACCACCATGCCCAGAATTTTTTTTTTTTTAAGTTTTCCGAGGTAGGGTCTCGCTCTAGTCCAGGCTGACCTGGAATTCACTCTGTAGTCTCAGGGTGGCCTTGAACTCACGGCTTTCCTCCTACCTCTGCTTCACGAGTGCTGGGATTAAAGGCTTGCGACACCACGCCCGGCCCTAGCATATTTTTATTTTGAGGCAGACAAGAGTATTGATGTGCCTCTTGCTCTTGTGAGCAAACTTGAGATGCATGTGCCACTTTGCACATTTGGCTTTATGTGAGTACTGGGTGGCCCAGTTCAGGACTGGTCTTTTGGTGTTCACTGGAGAGGTTTGGGAGTTTTCATAACTATACCTGTTACCTTCATTCCTCCCTACCATGCCCCAAGCCCACAGCCCTCTATACCACGGACACAAAGAGGCGTTTTATCGCAATGTCTTTATTGCATTACTGGAGCAAGTTGGCCAGACTATCCCCTTCTTGGGAAGGTTAAGGAAAAGTATCTTCCCTCACCTTCCCCCCCACCCTTCCCCACCACTGCACAGCAATGTCTGAACACATTTGTTGACAA
>PVHP010010007.1:0-41278 GCA_004024765.1 Zapus hudsonius | reverse complement strand
CTGCTTACATCTCCGACTATGCCTTCTTGGGCACAGCATTGCTGCCCCACCAGACGAAGTACAAGGTGCACTTCATGGTCTCGCTGGACCACTCCATGTGGTTCCACGCCCCCTTCCGGGCCGACCACTGGATGCTCTACGAGTGTGAAAGCCCCTGGGCTGGTGAGCATGGGACGTGGGGGACACTGGGGTCACTGCAGAGGTCACTCCCTCAGCTGCCCTTGTAAGCATTGGCATTGTCTTCAAAAAGACAGGATCTTGCCCAGCTCATACTTTCTGTAACATTTATGGAGCAATTCAGTTTATGTCGGAGACAGTTCTGGTGCTGAAGCCACTTTAGGCTCTACGAACTTGGGCAAATCCTATCCACTTTCTGAACTTCTAAGTTAAAAAAGAAATTGTTGTCAGGCATGGTGGTGCACATCTTTAATCCCAGCACTCGGGAGGCAGAGGTAGGAAGATCGCCATGAGTTCCAGGCCAGCTGGAGACTATGTAGTGAATTCCAGGTCAGCCTGGGCTAGAGTGAGACCTGACCTCGAAAACCATCCCCCTAAAATTATTTGTGTGTGTCTATCGGTGCACATGCAGAGGTCAGAGGATAACTTATTTATAATCCATTGTCTTTGAGATAGGGTCTCTTGCCACTAATCCATTGTCTTTGAGATAGGGTCTCACTAGGTGCCACTTTTGGAAATGAACTGGGAACCGCCAGACTGTACATATAGGTCCAGCTAGCTGGCCTGTGAGCTTCTGGTATGCTGGGATCACAGAAGCATGTGCCACTTTGCATCCAGCTTTATGTGGGTGCTGGGAGTTGAATCTAGGCTGGCAGGCTTTGTAAGCAAGTGCTTTTAACCACTGAGCCATGCTTCTGGCTTTTTTGGAGATAGGATCTCGTGTAGTAGTCTGGCCTTGAACTCCTGATCCTTTCTGTCTCCCCAGTGCCAGGGTATAGGCATGTGCCACCATGCCCAGCTTCTTGGTTTCCTTATCTAAATAGATAGGGTTCTACTAGAGCAGCAGTCTAAACCTAGTAACTCATCAGACTGCCACCCGAGGGGGCTTGTACTAAATAGATTTCCATTCTGACTCAGCAGGTCCTTGAAGAGCTTCAGGAAATTGTAATTTTTGAAGCTCCCTAAGTGATTGTGCTGGTTAACAGGGTTGGGCAGGGCACTTGGTGGTCTCTATGAGCATCCCTACTCAACACTGCTTGTAGGGGATAAAGAAGCCCAGATTCTTTCATCAGTGTCTAGCTCTTTGCCCTCCTTTCTAAGGATTTGTATATCCTTTTTTTCCAGGGTGGAAAATGTGCTCAATGGGTAGAGTGCCTGCCTAGTCTGCATAAGGCTGGGCACCATCCCCAGCACTGCATAAACCGGGCCTGGGGGTTCACACCTGTAATCCCAGCATGTGGGTGGTGGAGGCAGGAGGAGCAGAGTTCAAAGTCAGAATCATTTTTGTTTTTTTAAGAGGTAGGGTCTTAAGCCGGGCGTGGTGGCGCACGCCTTTAATCCCAGCACTCGGGAGGCAGAGGTAGGAGGATAGCCGTGAGTTCAAGGCCACCTTGAGACTACATAGTGAATTCCAGGTCAGCCTGGGCTAGAGGGAGACCCTACCTCGAAAAAACGGGGAAAAAAAAAAAAAAAAAAGAGGTAGGGTCTCATTCTAGCCCAGGCTGACCTGGAACTCACTCTTTAGCCCCAGCCTGCTCTTGAACTCATGGCAGTTCTCCTACTTCAGCCTCCAAGTGCTGAAATTAAAGGAGTATGTTGCCACTCCTAGCTCAAGGATGGCTATTTCAAATAAGGAAAAACTGCTTTATAAAACAGGGACAAAACTTTACTCAGGCTGGGGAATGCTCAAGTGGCAAGAGCATCACAGTACAAGACTAACATCCTTGAAGTTAAGATACCCAGGACCCTATTTGGCATGATTCCTGAGGCCAAGTTCCTGAGCCTCTTTATGCTTTAGTGTTACTGTGTGACAAGACAAATGACGCCAACTTACATGGCCACTGTTGGATCTAACTGAGCTCTTCTAAGTATAAGGAAAACCAGCAGCTTTCTTCATGAACATCAAACTCTGGCCCCAAACCAGCAAGGGAGAGCCTCTAGTCAGGATGGAAAGGAAGTGGAGGCCACGCCTCATGACTCAAGGTCCTCACCCAGCCCTCCCTTCCCTAGTGGTGGTTTTCAGCCAGGAGGGCTTAGCTTGTTTGCATTTTTTTCTTTTTTTGAACCAGGGTCTCACTCTAGCCTAAGCTGACCTCCAGCTCATCATGATCCTCCTACCTCACCCTCCCAAGTGTCAGGATAAAAGGCGTGCACCACCTTTATTAAAGGGACTGATGGGTTTTCTAACACAAGGGGCCAGAGGTGCAGCAGTGTGCTTGGCCGCTCTTGGATACTATTCTCAGAGTTCCTCTCCTGTGATCTTTTTGAGGGAGTGAGCAGACACGTGAAAGTGCTTTTAAACTGTCTTTCTGTCACAGGCTTATGAAAAGGTCCTTGGCCCTGAGCCAAACCTCTCACAGAAAGCACTTTCAGCTGTGCTCAAGTAAAAGCCACTCTTGTCCTTTTCTCTACAGGTGGTTCTCGAGGGCTGGTGCAGGGGCGGCTGTGGCGTCGGGATGGGGTCCTAGCTGTGACCTGTGCCCAGGAGGGTGTGATCCGGTCAAAACCCAGGGTCTCAAAGAGCAATCTATAGCCAGATATACCAGCTTGGCCTGGGGTTTCAAGGACTTCCTTTCTGCCACCATTCCTGAGGCAGAGAGCTGGGCCTCCTGCCTCTCAGATCCAATAAAGAGACTGGTAATTCTGGAGCGACTGGTCTTTAATTCCCCTGGGCCAGAACTACAGCCCCTCCTCTGTCCTTCAACTCCAGGACTAGCACAGTTCCTGGCACTTCAGCTAAACTATGTCAGTGGCCTGGCCCACAGAAAATGAAACATTGGTCTGACCTGGGCTGTGGTACGCTGGAGAGCCTGTCAGGCTTCCTCCTTATACCACCCTAGAGTGACCCTGGCCAAGCCTGTCCTGAGCCCAGGGCACTGGAAGAGTTTCCTGTCTGCTCCAAGTTCTTTGTGGAACTACTAGGGGCTCCCAGCACCCCTGCAGCCTCTAAGTGCCTCCAAACCCTCTGGAGGCAGCCCCTCCACCTCAGTGGCCCTAAAACAAGGCAGGGGTTACTCCAGCACTTCTTTGATGAGCAGTTCCTTGAGGCTAGGGGGCGGGGTGGGGGTGAGGCCTGCTTCCTGCAAGGCCTGGAGTTGGGCCTCTGACTGACGTTTGTCCACACCCAGGCGCCACGAGAGCCGGATGTGGGCCTCCAGAAAGGGTGCAAGGAAAGGATGGGGTCTCTTGTCTCCCAGCAGCTGCAGGGCCTTTTCACAATATGTCCTGGCCTCCCCAGGGTCCTCCAGCTCTTGGTGGCACACAGCCAGCCCAGCCAGGGTCAGTAGGGGGCGGTCTGGGCCAAAGGGGGTGCCCAGCTGGGCCTGTAGCTGCCAGGCATTGGCCCAGAGTACCAGAGCCTCACGGTACAAGCCAGTACAGGTAAGGCTCTGTGCCCGCCGCAGCTCGGGCAGCACAAAGAAGTCTTGCAGGTCTGGGGCATGGCGCAGCTCAGGTACTGCCTGCAGGTGGCCCAAAAACTGCTCAAAGGCCCGACTCCGGCGGGCAATGGTTTCTGCAGTAAAGTTCCGACGCAGGCGCTTCCGCGGGAAGGAGATGGCAGCCATGGGACCCCGGAACTGCCGCTGCAGGTTTCGATGCAGTTGCTCAAAGTCGGAGTAGCGCCGAGAGATCTGGGCAGGCTGGCGATCTGGTGGCCCTGGGCCCATCACGGCGAGGGTGTAGAGCTGCAGGAAGGGTGGGTGTCAGGGCAGATGCAAACTGTCAAACTGTCCCCCCACACACACACACTCCTGGCTCTGCTCCCGTACCTGACAACCACTCCCATCTTACCTGAGGCTCCTCTGAAATGACCCGGCCCAAGGCAGCAGAGAGAGAGAAAGACACAAGTAAGCTTCAGTGTCTCAGGCTTCACCCCTTTGCTTCTGGGAAGCTTTCCCCTCCCACAGGGCAGCTAGTTCTCATGAGGGCCTTTGGAGAACACTCAGAAATGAGCTGAACCCTGACCAGACCCTTGGGCCTCAGAGCCAACTTTAAGGGCCATCTTGGAGCTCTGTGCCACTCTGGACACAACTGCCCACATCACTGGCCATGTGATCTCAAACCAGACCAGAGGACAGGGCTTCAGACAGCCCAAGGTAGCAAAGACTGAGTTCAGGGTCAGGGTGTGACTGCTGGTCAACCTCCCTCCCTGTGAGACCTCAAAGCAGTCACCCTCTTGTTACTCGAGACTTAGTACCTGAGATTTTTAGGTGGCATTAGAGTATACTGACCGTATAAATGGGGTGACACCTGCTGCTTTTCATTTTTTCTTTGTTGTGTGTGTGTTTGTTTTTTTTCAAGGTAAGGTCTTACTTTAGTCCAGGCTGATCTGGAATTCACTATGTAGTCTCAGGGTGGCCTTGAACTCATGGCTATCCTCCTACCGCTGCCTCCCAAATGCTGGGATTAAAGGCGTGGGCCACCACGTCTAACTTTTTCTTTCTTTTACTTATTTGCAAGCAGAGAGGAGAGATAGGAACTCCAGACACACTTGCCACTTGTGCATCTGGCTTTATGTGGGGAGTACTTTACCACTGAGCTATAGCTCCCAGCCCAACACTTTTGTTTTATTTTTTATTTTTGTATTTCTATTTTGAGACAGTGAGGTTACTTAGGCTGGCCTTAATAAGTATGTAGCCCAGGCAGTCCTTGAACCTGCCCTATTCATCCCTGTGCTTCTGTGGCTGTTGTGCTATAAAGTTGGATTTTAAGCTTATATGGGAAAATGTTAAGCTGGGCCTGTTATCCTAGCTTCTTGGAGAGGCTGAAGCAGGAGGATTAAAAGTTCAAGGCCAGCATGAGCAACCTAGTGAATCCCTGTCTCAAAAAGAAGTAATAAGAGGACTGAAGATACAGCTTAGGTGTGGAGCACTTGCCTCGCCTGCACAAGGCCTTAGGTTCAATACTACATAAAAAGAAAAAGGAGCCGGCTTAGTGGCTCACGCCTTTAGTCCCAGCATTTGGGAGGCAGAGGTAGGAGGACTGCTGTGAGTTTGAGGCCTGCCTGAGACTACAGAGTGAATTCCAGATTAGCCTGAGCTAGAGTGAGACCTTGCTTTTTTTTTGGGGGGGGGGGGAAGCAAGCAAAAGGAAAAAAAGTTAGGTAAAGAGTGTGCTGGTGGCTTTGCGGAGGTGTAAGGACTATTGTTTGATGACCACTAAGGTTCCCTCCAGGTCTGAGAACCTGAATAGGATTAATCAGGACTAAGGAGACTTAGAGCTGAGCCCACAGATTTAAGTGGGGAGGAGTTAGCAGGTGTTACGTATTAAAGGGATACTACCACCAAACTTAGATTTTTTTTCTCAAATTCTCTGGAACTGCCAATGTTCTCACCATCCCTGCTCATCTAGGTTTGTCTACTCTGTCTTCTATAGTGTACATTAAAAAACAAACAAACCTCTTTTCCTCTCATTCAACTTTGCACTGTCAAAACACTGCTGCTCTGGTAAATGTGGGAATTTAGGAGACTGTGCTGTGAGACCCTGTCCAGGATGGCTGAAGATTACACTGGCCCATTGTCCTATGATGATACCACCACCTTTTAAAGACAATAAAGGAGGAGCTGTGGGGCTCCTCAGAGATAAAGGCAGGAATAAGGCCAACACCCTTCCCTAGGCCTCAGACAGCCTGACAGGTTACCTGACCCAGTTATGAGGAAGCAATAGCCTGAAAGGCTTGCTGGCTTATGCAAATAAGGCATCAGCAGGCTGCTGGCTCCTGCCAACCCCCTTATGTCCCAAACCAGCAATAAGGTCCCTATTTGTTAATAAGGCATTCACAGGCTACCTTGCCCCCACCAACCACCTTGTGACTCGTACCCCTGCACCTCCTTCTCCCTCATGGATAAATGCTGCTTCTCCCCACCAAGCTGTCCATTGACAGTTTCCCGGGTGTTTCTTCCTTCATACTCACGCAGCTCAAGACCCTGCAAACCTGGCTCCTTGGCAGGCACAGAGGACACCCCCGATCTGAGGACCCACAGGTAAATAACTGCCCCTTCTGCCCATTAGACTTAGTGGAACACACAGAGATATCCAAGGAGAAAGGGACAAGGTTCAATGGAAGGAGGATGGAGAGGAGGCAACAGGAGGGGATTGTGATCAAAATACATTACATCAATAAAAAACTGAAAAAAAATATATTGGCTATACAACCTTTTATTTCCTTTCCCTTGAACTAATCCTTCTGTCTCCACTTCCCAAGTGCTGGGATGACAAATCTGTAATCTGTATTAGGCCTTATTTTTTGTTTTTAAATTTTTAAAAATTTATTTATTAATTTATTTACTTGCAGTTAACATCCCATGCAAACAGTTTTCTGAAGGACATATTTTAGCAAGAACTGTTCTGTAGTAATGGCTTGTGTATCTAGCTTTTTAAAAAAATTTATTTAAAGATTTTATTTAAACATTTATTTAAAGATTGAAAAAAAAAAAACAGAAATCCAAGTGTCAGGTGTCAGGACAAGCATGCTTAGGATTTTGGCAAAGGAGTAAAGGAAAGGTTATGTTTTTTTTTGAGCTCAGAAAAGCAGCCAGGCTTAGTGGTGAAAATCTGTAAGTAGCTGCCTAGCTTTTTATTTTTAATTTTTTGGTAAAGACCATTCCATATTCATTATTTCATCAATCTTTGTAATGACTCACTAGGCCCACCAAGATAAGTAATAATGATGTGGGTAGAATTCTTGTCTGGCATGCATGAGGCCATGAGTCCATCCCTAGCACCATATAAACACCAACAAAAGCATGGTGTGCCTGTAGTTCATTAACTGCCCTGAGGACTTGCTCTGTGCTTCAGGTTGTAAATATTTTTTGGAGGGCTAGAGAGATAGCTCAGAGGTTAAGGCACTTGCCTGAAAAGTCTAATGACTTGAGCTTGACTCCCTAGTACCCATGAAAAGCCAGATGCACAAAGTGGCACATACATATGGAGCCCTTTTGCAGGGGCTGGGGGCCCTGGCATGCCCATTCTGTCTGTCTCTCTGTGTCTGCAAATAAATAAAAAATATTTTGGGTCTGAAGAGATGATCAGCTGTTAAGGTCCTTACTTGTAAAATCTAACAGCCTGTGGTTTAATTCCCAGAGTCCGTGTGAGATGCACAAAGTGACACATGCACCTGAAGTTCGTTTGCAGTGACAAGAGGCCCTAGCATGCCTCTTTCCTTAAAAATAAATATATTTTAAAAATAAAAGCCGGGCATAGTGGTGCATGCCTTTAATCCCAGCACTGGGGAGGCAGAGGTAGGAGGATTGCCATGAGTTCAAGGCCACCCTGAGACTACATAGTGAATTCCAGGTCAGCCTGGGCTAGAGTGAGATCCTACCTCGAAAAACCAAAAAATAAAATAAGAAAAAGAAAACATTAAAAAATGACATGAGGGCTGGAGAGGTGGCTTGGTGGTTAAGGCACTTGCCTGCAAAGCCTAAGGACCTCAGTTTGATTCCCCAGTACCCATGTAACACCAGATGTACAAGATGGCACACGCAGCTGGAGTTCATTTGCAGTGGCTAGAAGCTCTGGAGTGCCCATTCTCTCTGTCTGCCTTTTTATCTCTCTCTCAAATAAACAAAATAATTTTAAAAAAGACATATGGAAAATATCTCTGAAATTGCAGGGGAAGTAAAGAAGAAATGGAAACAAAAGGATGAATACTTACCTTTAAAGTAAGCTCCAAAACCCATGCTCACAGCTTCCTGACCAAGTACAAAGAAACCATCCACTCTAGAAAGTAGGGATGGTGGTCTGGTAAGATCATACATGGTTGCTTCCTGTTCCTTCTCACCTTAGCTCATAAGAGAAATTTTTTCTTCTATCTCTCTGCTTGCAAATAATTTTTTTTTTTTTTTTGGTTTTTCGAGGTAGGGTCTCACTCTAGCCCAGGCTGACCTGGAATTCACTATGTAGTCTCAGGGTGGAACTCACGGTGATCCTCCTACCTCAGCCTCCCGAGTGCTGGGATTAAAGGCGCGCGCCACCACGCCTGGCGCAAATAAATTGGATCAGTATTTATTTATTTGATTTTTTTTTTTTTTTTTTTTTTTTGGTTTTTCGAGGTAGGGTCTCGCTCTAGCCCAGGATGACCTGGAATTCACTATGTAGTCTCAGGGTGGCCTTGAACTCATGGTGATCCTCCTCCTACCTCTTCAAATAAATATTTAAAAAATAACTTTATTTAAGAGACAAAGAGAGAAAATGGCTGTGTCAATGCCTCTTGCTATGCAAATGAACTCCAGATGCATGTGCCACTTTGCGTGTCTTTTTGTGGGTTCTGGAGAATGAACCGGGACTGGAAGGCTTGCAACTGTGTGAGCCATCTCTTCAGCCCCCCACTTTTCCATTTATTATTTACTTAGTCATCAACAGCACGGCAAGGAAGGTGTCCTTATTTTTGTCAGCTGAGGAAGCAAGCTCAGAGGGTGTGAAGGGCAGACTCTCATTCCCAAACCGATGCACTTCACCTTCACCAGTGACAGTCACTGGGTGCCCACTTGTTCAGAGGAGATGGATGGATTATCCAAACATGAGGGCATAAAATGGCCTTCCCATCTGGGTAACCAGTCACCTCCATTCCTTACCTCCCAGTTTCTCTTTGGTGACCAATTTTTCCTGTGCGTGACCACCAGAGCTCTGAGACTGGACCACCAGGCGTTTGGTGGAGCTCAGTAGTACAACATCTCAGCAAACTCAAGGATTTGATCCTCAACACCAAAAAATAAAAAAAAAAATTAAAAAAATAAAAAAGAAAACTAAAGCAATCCCTATTCCAACCAGAACAGTCACAGTATGGGTGTGGTCTTTGTTACTAATAACAACAGAGGGGTGGAGAGGCCCAAATGTGGGACAGAGCCCCAGGCCCCTGGTCCTGCTGAGTCAGACCTGAAGGAGGATGTGAAGAGGGTGGGAGTGAGCAGGGAGCTGCTGGACCAGCCAACCCAGGCCTGGCAGGGAGCGAGGCTTGGCAGGGAGCAGGGTCTGGCAGGTCTCATCCTCTCTGCCAGCCTCTTCCCTCCACAGCAAGGAACACATGGACTCTGGGCCCTTCCCCAGGCTACTCCCAGGCCGGTACCCCAGGGTGCTGGAGGACTGACCTGCCTGGTTTAGAAGGAGACCACTGCACGCAGGCCCTAGACAGCTGACATGTCCAAGGTTAAATAATGACAATAAAGGGTGCGGATCCTTTGTCTAAACATGCTTGGGACCAGAAATACTTCTAATCTGTGCAAAAACTGCAGATTTTAGAATCTTTGTGGATGTGGACACACACACACACACACAGCATCTTCAGCTTGAGACCCAAGTCTAAATACAAAATTTATTTATATTTCATATGTACCTTATGACACATAGTCTGAAGGTAGTTTTTTTGTTTATTTTTGAGATGGGGGTGTCATTCATGTAGCCCAGGTTTGCCTAGAACTTACCATATAGCTAGTGATTTCTTGAACTCCTGATCCTCCTACCTTAACCTCCCTGTGCCAGAGGATCAAACACTGGCTTTGAGCATGCTAGGCAAGTACTCTATCACTGAACTTCACTCAGCTCGGTTTTCTTTTTTAAAAAGTTTTACTGAGATGTAATGCACATGCTGTAATTTTTTAAAATAATTGTACATGTGCGTGTGTGTGGTTTTTAAAAAATATTTTATTTATTCATTTTCAATCAGAGATACAGAGAGAGAGAGAGAGAGAGAGAGAGAGAGAGAGAGAGAGAGAGAGAGAGAGAGAGAGAGCACACCAGGGCCACCACCTTGTTGGTCTGACTTATGTGGGTCCTGGGCAATTGAACCAGGGGCCTTAGGCACTGCAGGCAAGTGCCTTAACCGCTGAGTCACATGCCGTAAAATTAACACATTCAAAGTATACAGGTCAATGATCTTGTTGTTGCTGTTTTGAGGTAGGGTCTGTAGCTCAGGCTGACCTGGAACTCACTCTGTAGCCCAGTCTGGCCTGGTACTCAGAGTGATCCTCCTCTTTCAGCCTCCCAAGTGCTGGGATTAAAGGTGTGTGCCACCACACCTAGCTCAATTCAGTGCTTTTTTTCTGTATATGAGATTAATTTTTTAAATATTTATATATTTTTAAAATATTTTATTTATTCATTTCAAGCAGAGAAATACACACACACACACACACACACACAGAGAGAGAGAGAGAGAGAGAGAGAGAGAGAGAGAAGGAGGGAGAGAGCACCAGGGCCACCACCTTGTGGGTCTGGCATATGTGGGTACTGGGGAATTGAACCTAAGGCCTTAGGCACTGGAGGCACGTGCCATAACCGCTGAGCCATCTCTCCAGCCCTAAATATTTATGTATTTGAGAGCTAGAAAGAGTGGACACACCAGAGCCTCTTGCCACTACAAATGAACTCCAGATGCATGCACCACTATGTGTGTCTGGCTTTACAAAGGTACTGGGGAATCGAACCTGGACCATCAAGACTTTGTCAGCAAGTGCTTTTAACCACTGATCCATCTCTCTAGCCCTGAGATTAATTTTTTTAGTTCTATCAAGTCTATTTATCATAGTCTCATAGTGGTTTCAAACAGTATTTTGTTTCCTTGTTTGTTTTTGAGGTAGGGTTTCCCTCTAATGCAGGCTGGCCTCGAACTAAGAGCGATCCTTCTACCTCTGCTTCCCAAATGCTGGGGTTAAAGATGTGCACTACCACACCTGGCTCATGGCTCAAATGGTGATTTTGTTGTTGTCATTGTTTTTTGAGGTAGAGTTTCATGCTAGCCCGTTGACCCAGGACTCACTGTGATCCTCCTACCTCAGCCTGACGAAGTGCTAGGATTAAAGATGAACACCACCACACCTGACATTACATAGTATCCCCCCCACACACACACACACAAGGTAGGGTATCACTCTAGCCCAGGCTGGCCTGGATCTCACTCTACAGCCCCAGGCTGGTCTCCAACTCACAGTGATCTTTCAATATTTTTGTTTAAGACAGTGTCATGCTATTTAACCCTGGTTGGCTTGTCATTCACCATGTAGTCAAGGCTGGCCTCAAACAATCCTCCTTTCTTAGCCTCTCAAGTGCCTTTATAATATTATTATTATTGTTGTTTATTTGCAAGACGAGAACAAGCGAAAGAGAGGCAGAGGAGGGAAGGAGATAAAGAATGGAGTGGGGGAGAGATAGCTACTGCAAACTAACTTCAGACACATGTGCCACTTTGTGCATCTGGCTTTATGTGGGTACTGGGGAACTGAACCCAGGCCATCAGGCTTTGCAAGCAAGCACTTTTAACCAATGAATCGTCTCTCCAGCCCCTATGATATTTTAAAATGTGCTTACACATTGACCAAATGACGTCAGGTGTGGAATTTTCCACTGTGGCATCATGTTGGCACTAAGAAGCTTTTGGATTTCAGAGTATTTAGATTTTGGATTTTATAAATTTTTATAAAGTATTTCACAACGCCAGTTGCCTGCTAAGGGCTCTTTGTGCATGGTCTCACTTAACTCCTGCTAAAGTATCCCTGCTGCTCAGATAAGAAAACCGAGAGCTTCATCAAGGTTACACAAACACTGGTCAGTAAGAGCTTTTCCTTAACTCCAAGTCCATGCAAAAGGGTCTCAAGCCTGTCCCTTTGCATAAGGGACAGCACGCACACAGGTGGTTCTCCTAATCTGAAAGGCAGGATAGGAAGCAGCTCCTTAATCTCCACTTCACTCAGCCTCAGAGAACCCTAAATCGTTTGCCTGAAGACCTGCTCCCGTTCCATTCCCTGTCTGGACGGTCTATAAAACGACTGCACTCACTGCCCAGGGGCTGCGGGAACCTCACTCACCACGTACTTGGAGGGAGGGTCCTTCACGACATTGGCGCTGGTCACCTCAAAGAGCAGCCGCTGGGGTACTAGGGTGTTCCGAGACTTCTTCCAGAAATCCTGCAGCTGCCGGGCCAGGAGCTGGCTGCCTCGCTGCCCATCAGGTGGGGGGCTCCGTTCTGCACAAGCACATGCCCGGTCATCTCAAGGGGCCAGCAAGAGTCACCCTAAACCACATGCCAGGCAGGTCTTAGCCCCCTTTTACCCAAGTGGAACTGGGGGTGCCTAACACCGTGCCTGGTAGATATAGTAAATGCCTCCATCCCGCCCCCCATCCCAGCACATCATTACCAACTGCTTCCCGGACCTGGGCATTAAGTGTCCGCAAGAACCCCGAGGCAGAGCGGCTCCCCGATGGCTCCCGGGGGTACTGGGACTCGGTCAAGGTCACACCGTCAAGCGGTGGTCGGAAGCGCTGCCAGGAGTGTCCGAGTTTCTGCTAGATCCCCTCGGGGCGCCCGGGATGCTCTCTCTCCCGGGAACGCGGCCAGGGCGGAGGCCTACCGAGCCGGGTTCCCGTCCTCGTCCCCGTCCTCCCGCACTCGCCTGCGTCTTCTCCCGACGTCCCGTCCCCGGAGGGCAGGCAGTCGGCGCCAGCCTCCCGCTTGTCCTCGCCGTCCCCGTCGTCGTCGTCGTCGTCGTCGTCCGCGCTGGTGAAGCTCAGGGTGCCGCTGAGGCGGGACGACAGGCCCTCGGCGTCGTCGTCCTCCAGCTCCGAGCTCTCGGGGAACTGCTCGGCCTCGGGACCCGCGGCCGCCGCCTCCCCGGGGCCATCGCTGGCCAGGGCGTGTCGCAGCCGGTGCAGGAGCCGCGAGGCCATGGCACCCCGGGGTGGGGGGGAGCGCGCCACGCTCGCGCCCTGGGCCGGCCGGGCAGGCGGCGGGCGGCTGGCGGACCCCCGGCGGGGCGGGGCTCTGGGGGCGGGGCCCGGGCGCGGGAAGGGCGGGGCCCGGACGCGGGGGCGGACCCGAGGAGGGGTCAGGGGCGGAGCTAGGAAGCGAGGGGCGGGGCCAGGGCGCGGAGGGCGGGAGGGGAGGGCCGAGGAGCCGGGCTACAGCGCGGGAGGGGCGGGGCTTCTCGAGCAGGCCCCGGGCCTCGGGGAGGGGGCTCTCCGGTGCCCCTGCGCGTCCGGACCTCCGGCACCCCGGGGTGCTGAAACTAGGGGGCGCCGCTCCCCGCGATCCCGTGCCGCCCTGGCCGCTCGGGGCGCCGCTTCCAGACGCCGCCCCGCCTCCGGCCCCGGCCGCTCCCGGAGCCTCCCAGAATCCCGGGATCGGGGAATCCTGGGGCGGCCGCCGCCGAACGGTCTGCGCTCCGGCCGGGCCCCTCGCGGTGGCCCGGGGCGGCCCCGGGATGTCCCCCTACTTTTCATCCCGCGCTCCTGGGATCTGGCCTCGCGCAGCCCAAGTTTTAGATGGGGACACATTTCCAGGGCTTCTTACCGAGCGGGCTGGGCCGAAGGTCAGTTATGCAAGGATGGCTGTGGTTACTGCGTCCCCAGCCTTAGCTGAAACAGGCCTGGACAGACCTCGAGAAACGGAGCGTCCGCAGCTGGCAAAGGTTTCTGAATCCGCGACTCGAGGCCCTGGAATCTCAGCAGCCCCCCGGTTTACCTTTTACTGGGCAGTAGTAGGTCACGAAAACTTCGCCTCTGCTTTCTGTCGGAAGGCCTAGATCTCGGTCCCCCAGCAGGGCACCTTCACATTCTCACGGTGAACCACCTCGCTGAGCTTCAGTGGCTCTGGAGCAGGCTGGGGGTGGGCTGGGGTGGGGGACAGAATACTTTTAAATGGGAAACACCCTCCCTGCCTTGCCTATCTGCCAGCAGAGGGGGTCTCCGTGTTTAGGATCCATTGTTCCTACATCCTGCTCTGGGCACCTTACATGCTGTCACATCTCACCCTCACAAGATCCTTGGAAGTCGGTTAATGGATAATAATGACCTCAAGACCGACATCCAGGAAATAGGGAAGCTGGGACTTAAGCTCAAGTCTGTAATGTGAAGCTCTAATTGGGTCTACAGGCAAAGGTGTAGGAGCAAAAGATGCACTTCAATGACCAGCCATTGGAAAATGTTAACTTGTATGTGCCTCTTAAGTCTGGATGCAAAATCTGGCATGGTGGTGCTTGTAACAAACAAGGCTGAGGTAGAATTATGGGTTCAGAGTCAGCCAGGGCTACAGAGTGAGATCCTGTCTTAAAGAAACAAAACCAAGAGCTGGGGATGTACCTCAGAGTACTAGAGTGCCATCCCCAGCATCAAATGAACTGGGTGTGTAGTACAAGGTAGTACAAGCCTTTAACCCCAGCACTCAGGAGTTGGAGGTAGGAAGATTAGAAGTTCAAGGTCAGACCTTTGAAAGTGTAATGGAGACCGACTCCAAGGACACTCAAAACAGCTCAAAGTAGAAACCCAGATACTCTTAAGAGCTCATCATGAAAATAGACTTAAAACTCACCCACTATGGCTCAGGGAACTTTTCGAAAGAGTGGCAGAAAGATTGAAAGAGCTATGGTGGGGATATCCGGAGGCATTGCCTCCCAGCCCCCCCCCCCATACTATCTGCTGCCTGTACAACTCTTAGCCCTCCTTCCCATGGAGCTCAGGGTGCCAACAATCCCTTTGAGAAGGGCCCTCGGTGGAATAGGGGCAGGGAGGAGGGGAATAGGGGTACCAATGCAAGACTTGTATATGCAAGTTTCTACTTATTAATAAAAAAATTAGAAGTTCAAGGTCAGGGGTTAGAAAGATGGCTCAGCGGTTAAGGCACTTGCCTGCAAAACCTAATGACCTGAGTTCAATTCCCCAGTACCCACGTAAAGCCAGATGCACAAAGGAACACATGCATCTGAAGTTCCTTTGCAGCAGCTAGAGGCTCTGGCAAACTGTTTCTGTCTGTCTGTCTGCCTGCCTGTAAATAAATAAAAAAATATTTTTTAAAAGTTCAAGGTCTAGCCGGGCGTGGTGGCTCACGCCTTTAATCCCAGTACTTGGGAGGCAGAGGTAGGAGGATCGCCATGAGTTCAAGGCCACCCTGAGACTACATAGTGAATTCCAGGTCAGCCTGGGCTAGAGTGAGACCCTACCTTGAAAAAAAAAAAAGTTCAAGGTTATCCTCAGTTACAGAGCAACTTCAAGGCCAGCCTGGGAAACATGACAAACAACAACAACAACAAAAAAAAATAAGAACAAGAAGAAAGGAAAGAAAAATAAAGAAGATATGCTTATAAAACTATGAGAAGAAATCTGAAAACAAAAAAAGGAAGGGCCTGTAGCCACTGCAAACAAACTCCAGATGCATGGGC
The DNA here is from genome assembly GCA_004024765.1 of Zapus hudsonius. NCBI lineage: Eukaryota > Metazoa > Chordata > Mammalia > Rodentia > Dipodidae > Zapus > Zapus hudsonius. The sequence continues at coordinate 25,955 of PVHP010010007.1, read as the reverse complement.
CACTTTGTGCATCTGGCTTTGCATGGGTATGGGGGAATTGAACCCAAGTCCTTAGGCTTTGCAGGCAAGCACCTTAATCACTGAGCCATCTCTCCAGCACCCCTAAAGAGCTCTCTTGATGGCTTGTATTCTTCACCCTTACCACCCCTAGACTCTGTGTGGTTATTTCCCTACAGCCTTCCTAAGAGAAGGTCATCTGTCGACAGCCTCCCCAAATGGTCATTTGCCTCACACATACTCAACTTAGAGAGCTCATTACCTTTTTTTTTTTTTTTATAAGGTAGGGTCTCACTGTAGCTCAGGTGGACCTGGAACTCACTCTGTAGTCTAGGCTGACCTCGAACTCACAGCAATCCTCCTACCACCACCTCCCAAGTGCTGGGATTATTAAAGATGTGTGCCACCATGACTGGCAAAAGCTCATTACTTTCTGAGGCCACAGGTTTCCATTACTGTTTAGGAAGTTCCTCCTCCTCTAGAACCAAATGCAGCTCTGTGGTTATTCTTACACAGAATATGGTATTTCTTAGATACTTGTTAAGTGTCAAGTGACTGTCTTGGGAAATTGGATGTTGAATAAGAAACCAAAGCTGGTCTGCGGAACTCAGAACAGGTTGTGATCAAAGGGATGTTCAGTCCAGTAATGGAAGGAACTGCAGGAGACCACCATGGACCCTCGAGCCTGGGTATAGGGGAGGAGGGATCCAGGAAGAAGTGATATTAAAAGTGAGGAAGGGCCAGGTATATGTCTTTAATCCCAGCATTTGGGAGGCTGAGGTGGGAAGGCCGCTGTGAGTTCGAGACCACCCTGAATTCACTACATAGCGAATTCCAGGTAAGCCTGAGCTAGAGCAAGACCCTGAAACCCTACGTTGAACCCCCCCCCAAAAAAAAAAACAAAAAAAGAAAGAAAAGGGACTGGGGAGATGGCTCAGCAGTAAAGGCACTGGTTTGCAAAGCCTGCAAAGTCTCTAGTGCCAGACTCAAAAAGTGGCCATGCACCTGGCATCACTTTGCTGTAACAAGAGACCCTGGTGTGCCCATACACATAAACATACACGTGTGCCCAAATAAATACAAATATTTAAATTAAACAATAAAATATGACAGTGAACTAGGCATGTGAAGAGAGGGAAGGTGGGAATTTTAGGCAAGTGAAAAAAACCACTCAGCATATTCAAGCCCAAGGTTCATAAAGGATGGTGTTTGGGGCAGTATTATTGAAGTCTGACCAGAGCAGAGCAGCGTACAAGGTGAGGAAGGAGATTGGAGGGCCAGTTGGGACCTTGTTCCACACTGAGGAACTTAGTCCTCTTCCATTTCATTGAATAAACAAGAACATATTAATGACCAGTGATGGCTGGCTGAGGGTTCCATACCTTCCGTTCCAGAGAGAGCAAGTGGACCCAGTGATCATTGTCCAAGTTGGACTCCCCCGAGTATGGGATCTTGGCTCTCTTCCTGACCTGGGGAGGCCTTATTTGGATTGGCCTGGCTCCCCTGAGCTTTCTTGGGAATGTCTATATATAGAGGAAAGGCACGGCCAGTTGTCACTGTCTATCTGCCTTCCTTGGTGTCCAGCACCCCATCTCTTGGCCCCAGACCATGCTCTTAGATGCCACAGTGTTCTCTTTGTTCACTCAGCCACTGTCCATGACTTCTTCTACTCCCCCTGCTCTGCCTGGACCTGTGGGTCCCCTTTGGAATATATCTTCCTTTGGCTGTCTTCACTGAGCTCTAGGAAGTGACTAGCTGTCCCTCTTTTCTTGTGCTTCCTATATGATTAATTTTTGTGTGCATGTATGATGTGTATGTGTGTGTAATGGGTGCCACAGCACATGGGTGGAGGTCAGAAGACAACCTCAGATGTTGGTCCTTGCCCTCCACCTTGAGGCGGGGTCACTTGCTTACCTCTCCATTCACCAGGCTACCTGGCTCATTAGCTTCCAGGGATTCTCTTGTCTCCGCCTCCCATCTTGACATAGGTGTTCTGGGGTCATAGACATATGCCTTATGTGGGTTCTGAGGATACAAACTCATGCTTTCATGGCAAATGCTTTTACCTGTGAGACATCTCCCCAGCCCTACATATTTATATTTCATGTACAAAGTTGTATTCGAATCCCAGGGATGTCACAACAGAAATAAATGCTGGAATAACTACATTGTTAAATGAGCTTTTTGCTCATGGAAATGAGCCTCAGCCTTTAAGAAACAGCAAGCAGGATTCTAGAACCTGAATATATATATATATATAGTTTTTCAAGGTAGGGTCTCACTCTAGCCCAGGCTGGCCTGGAACTCACTCTGTAGACTCAGAGTGGCCTCAAACTCGTGGTGATCCTCCTATCTATACCTCCCATGTGCTGGGATTAAAGATGTGGCCACCACACCTGGCTAAATATATATATATTGGTTTTTCAAGGTGGGGTCTTGCTCTAGTCCAGGCTGATCTGGAATTCACTATGTAGTCTCAGGGTGGCCTTGAACTCATGGTGATCCTCCTACCTCTGCCTCCCGAGTGCTGGGATTAAAGGCATGCGCCTCTACACCCGGCAATATATTTTATTGACTTTATATTGATATTTGACTTTATATTGATAGCTTCCATAATCATAGATCATAAGCCATCGTGATTCCCTCCCCACCCTCTCCCATATCTCTTCCCTCTCTCAATTAGACTCTGATTTGTTTCAGTGTCATCATCTTTTCCTACCATAATGTGGAGGTATTATCAGGCATTGTGAAATCATGAGCTATTTTGTGTCTGGAATATTTTTATTTATTTGAGAGAGACAGAGAGAAAAGGGAGAGAGAGAGAAAGAGAGAGAGAGAGAGAGAGAGAGAGAGAGAGAGAGAGAGAGAGAGAGAGAATGGGCATGCCAGGACCTCTTGCCACTTACAAATGAACTCCAGATGCATGCATCACTCTGTGAATCCTGCTCTAAGTGGGTACTAGGGAACTGATCCTGGGCAAGCAAGTGCCTTTAACCACTGAGCCATCTCTCCATGCCTAGAACCTAATTTTATTTGAGGCAAGTAAAGTTCTGGATGTCTAGGACAAAAAAAAAAAAAAAAACCTGTCTTTTAGAGAATGTTCCTGTCTCCCTCACCAAAAGAAAATCCCAAACACCCTTCACTCTTTCCCTGGAGAAAAGTAACTTGTTGAGAAGAAACTTTTCTTTTTTAAAATTTTAGGTCTGAAGATATGGTTCAGTGGTTAAAGGTGCTTGCTTGCAAAGCCTAACTGCCTGGGATCAATTTGTACCCAAATACAGTCAGACCCAGAAGGTGGCACATGTGTCTGGAGTTCATTTGCAGTGGCGCTGATGTGCCCATTCTCTTTCTCTCTGATTGCAAATAATAAATTTTAAAAAGTTATTTGCACATGTTTTCTGTATGCATGGGTACACTAGAGTCTTTTGCTACAAATGAACTCCAGATGCATGAGCCACTTTGTGTCTAGATTTACATGGGTGCTGGAGAATCGAACTGGGCCAATGGACTTTTCAAACAAGCACGTTTAACCACTGCGACATCTCCCTTGCCCTAGAAACTTTATTTTTAATGCTTATTTCTCCTCCAAATGCACACTAATTATTCTGTACATTTCCCCAGGGTGGGTCCACTGAGACCTGTCTACCCCATCTTCTCTTCCCAATCAAGATTAATAAGAATCAAGCTGGGTGTGGTGGCACACCCCTTTCATCCCAGTACTGGGAGACAGAAGTGGGAGGATTGCTGTGAGATGGAGGCCAGTCTCCACACATGGTCTGTGGCACACACAGGTATGCCTGCACACACACAGGAAAGCACACGTGCACGCACACACAAAGAGTCACCAACATTCTTATAGAGACCTTTTTGATTTACAAAGCCCTTGGGTCTGATGGGGATAATAATAGTTACCACCTCATGGGATGAATACTAGATGAGATCATGTGGTCAAAATGCTTAGCATAGCATGTGGCAGAGTGTGCAGTGGAAGTTCAATAATTGGTGGCTTAGCTATCACCTTCCTCCTTCAGCCCCTCTCCCTTTACTATGACTCAAAGGAAGGACTTTCTGCTTGCCAAGCACCAACTCTATGAATCAAGCACAGGCGAGTGAATTGTACCTTGCTTCCTGTTTTCCAGGGTCTGTCTCTGTGGGCAAGGTTATGACCATTTCCATCTCACATATAAGGAAAGTGTGCTTGTTGCGGTTTCACCAGCTGCCCAAGGTCAAGGTCGTTTGGCTCTAGACTTTTGTACTTCAAGTCTGTGCTCTCCCCATTCTACCATACCACCTCATTTGTCACTATTCTGTCCATCCTCACCCATCTTGAAGCAAGTGTGCTTCCTGAGGAGGTGAATGTGTGTGTGGGGGGGGCCTCTAAGATGGTGGAGCAGGGCAGGCCCTCCTCATAAGAATCTGGGACGTCAGAGCCTGCCACCTGCTCAGAGGCTTAAATTTCCCTGCAAGGGCCCTTGGCTAAATTAGGTAATGGGCTAGGACTCTGAGAGAGGTGGGGTTTGATGACCCCATGATTTGATTGGACAGGATATCCAGTCATGGGGAGCAGGGAGGTGGGGAGAGAGGGTGTCCCTACAAATCTGGGAGGCTGGAGAGGGCCAAGGGCGGTGGTGGAGTGTGAAGAAGGTGGCTCACATCAAAGGAGTCCCACTGAAGAGCAATCATGGTAAGGACAAGCAGGACCTTGACTCTTGCTTATTGGAGTGCTTGTGGGCTTCTTTCAGGCCAGAACTGGGATGTGTGAAGGTAGAGCATGATGGTTGCTGGAACTCCAAGTACCTTGGAGCAATCTGAAGAGGTTGTGGCTTCTCTTGGATGGAGAGGGTTGGTTGGGATCTTCCAGGGGTTGAATCCCCAAGGCTGGTGATTCCCTGGCCACCTTCTGAGACTTCCAGAAGTGCCTTTCATATAACACAGCCCGTCTCCTTCATAGTAGAGATGGGGACCCAGAGGGCAGTCACCTAGTGAGGCTTCTTAAACACAGGCAAACCCCACATGCCAGTGACAGAAGAAAGGCTTCTCTGAAGGTGGGAGGCCTGTAGGGACTAACGCTGGCTCAGGTGCTGGCTTCCAAGAGTCCTGAGGACAGCAGGAAAGGGCTATGTGTGACAGGCCAGAGTTAACAGACCCAGGTCATCTACAGAGGGGTCCTAATTTGGGGCTTCCATTTTTCTCTGAGATCTTCCTCCCCACTTCACTTCAAGGAGTAACTAGACCCCAGAGTCCAGCTGCTGTGCCCACAGCCGACCAAAAATAGCCTGCCCTCTTGGCTCAGGGCAAGGGGTGGAGGAGGGAAGGAGGATCCAGGCCAGCTGGCTGAAGAACCCCTTGGACTCCTCACTCCTTCCTCGCCATCAGCTAGAGTCCAAAGTCTTTCATCCAGATGGCCTGGTTTGGATAAGACTTGGAAAATCCCATGGAACTCATATTCAGAGCCAGGTGTGGTGACGGCATGTACCTGTGACCTCAGCACTCAGGAGGCTGAGGCAGGAGGATATTGAGTTTGAGGCCTGTCTGGGCTAGAGTGAGTTCCAGGCCAGACTGAGCTGTACAGTGAGATCTCAAAAAATAAATCAAAGCAGGGTGTGGTGGCACACACCTTTAATCCCAGCACTTGAGAGGCAGAAGTAGGAGGATCTCTATAAGTTTTGAGTCCACTCTGACACTACATAGTGGATCCCAGGTCAGACCCTACCTCAAAAAAAAAAAAAAATCAAAACCAAACAAAACCAAATCTTCTTTTCACACTAAGGCCGAAGCACCTTCTGCCCAGTATGAGAAGTATTTAATCTCCAACAACTGAATCATATGGAACCTCAAAGTTTCCATCTGTGCAAACTTTCCCAGGAAAGAGGTGACCATCTCTTCTTGGTGGTCCCAGTGTCTGAGTGTTTAGTGGTTGCTCAATAACTTTTCATGACATTATTATTTATGGGCAAAAAAAAAAAAAACTGTTAAGGTGCCAGGCACTCAGCAGCTAGGAGAAACTAGAAAATCCTTCCAGAATGGTGTTGATGTGATACAAAGCCCCGTCTGACCCCTGATTTTTTCTTTTCTTTCTTTTTTTTTAATAGTTTACCCATTCATTTTCAAGCAGAGAGAGAGAGAGAGAGAGAGAGAGAGAGAGAGAGAGAGAGAGAGAGAGAGCGAGAGAGAGAGCACACCAGGGCCACCACCTTGTGGGTCAAGCCCACGTGGGTCCTGGGGAATTGAACCCCGGGGCCCCAGGCACTGGAGGCAAGTGCCTCAACCGCCGATCTCTCCAGCCCTGATTTTTTCTTATCCCTGAACAACTGTGGAGAAGAAAGGAAGGCTTGCTAAGTGGCCTGCCCATGGGTACTGGGGGATTTCTGACTTGCCTTTTGATGGATAAGTTGAGAAGCTATGGACATGGTCTGTGACTCATCCCTTCAGTGCTGGAGTTGGGGGTTGAGGGGCACACAGGTGGTTTGCAGGCTTAGAGTTGTTCTTCTAGGGCTTGGGGAGGGTCAGGGGAACCTTCATATAGAAATGAGGGTTGAGCCTGGGATGGTGGCACACACCTTTAATCCCAGCACTCCGGCAGCCATGAGTTCAAGGCCAGCCTGAGACTACATAGTAAATTCCAAGACTCTACCTCGAAAAACGGGTTGAACTGGGGAGATGGCTCAGTGGTTAAGGGTGCTTGCTACCAAAGCCTGCCATCCCAGGTTCAATTCCCCAGGGCCCATGTAGGGCCACATGCACAGAGTGGTACATATGTCTGAAGTTTGCTCTCTCTCCCTGCAAATAAAATAAAAATAAATAAATAAATAAATAAATAAATAAATAAATAAATAAATGAGGGTTGTGGAGAATGAAGCTCTGCTCGAACTTCCCCTTCTACTCTCTGACTGATTCTCTCTCTCTCTCTCTCTCTCAGACGGACCAGCAGGCTGAGGCCCGGTCCTACCTCAGCGAGGAGATGATCGCTGGTGAGTGAGGTCACAGCTGAGCTGGAGAACCAGGGTGGGGAAGGTAGGCATGGGGGCTGACAGTCCGACTGGCCTCACTCACTCTCTGCCTGACAGAGTTCAAGGCTGCCTTTGACATGTTTGATGCTGATGGTGGTGGGGACATCAGCGTCAAAGAGTTGGGCACGGTGATGAGGATGCTGGGACAGACGCCCACCAAAGAGGAGCTGGACGCCATCATCGAGGAGGTGGACGAGGATGGTGAGCTGATGGGCTACCAAGGCAGGGACGATGGGGAGAGGCAGGTGTCTGGGGCTAGGCTCAGCACACCTCCTGGTCCTCCTGGTCCCCGTAGGCAGCGGTACCATCGACTTCGAAGAGTTCTTGGTCATGATGGTGCGCCAGATGAAAGAGGATGCGAAGGGAAAGAGCGAGGAGGAGCTGGCTGAGTGTTTCCGCATCTTCGACAGGTGCGCTGGGAGCTCGGGAGTGGAAGCAGATCGGAAGGGCAGGCAGGGATGGAAGGTTCTGGGGATGGGAGCGTCCTGCATGGATGGCTAGGGAAACTCACCTGTTCCGTGCTCCCTGTCCTGTCCTCCACCCCAAAGGAACGCAGACGGCTACATCGATGCCGAGGAACTGGCTGAGATTTTCAGGGCTTCTGGGGAGCACGTGACGGACGAAGAGATCGAATCTCTGATGAAGGATGGTGACAAGAACAACGACGGCCGCATTGACTTCGATGGTGAGGACCGCGGGAGGGTCAGGGGCGCGGCGAGAGTGCTGCGGTCACTCTAGCGGGTGTCCTTGGCCTTGCGGACTGGACTGAGAGTACCCTGATCAAGTCCCCCGAGGGCGGGTAGGGTGCTCTGGAAGCTTTGTGCAATTTACAAAACATCCCTCCGCGTGCGGGGGTCCCTGGCCAGGCTCTCAAGTGGACCCCTGACTTCCCTCAACATGCGGAGTGCCCTGGTCAGGGTCCCAAGTGGACCCCTGACTCCTCCTCTTCACATGCGGAGCCCTAGCTAGGGTCCCAAGTGGACCCCTGGCTTTTGTCCCATTGCGGGGAGACCTGGCCAGGGTCCCAAGTAGACCCCTGACTCCTCCTCTCCCCCCCCTCCAGAGTTCCTGAAGATGATGGAGGGCGTGCAGTAAGGAGTGGACCATCGCTTCCACCCAGACCGCAGGTCCCCCGGGCTTCGGCGGCTCCACCCCTCCCGGTCCTTCCCTCTCCCCACCAGCGAGGCGCGGCCCCTTCTGGCTCTGTGCCTGGAAGGAATAAAAGCCAACATTGCAAACCTTGAGTGACGGGGAACTGATTGGGGCCAAGGAGTCTCGGGGGATGGGGAGGGCGTGTGGCTGCTTTGGCGCCCAGAGCGCACCGGAGGCTCGGGACAGACGGACAGATGCGAAGGCAGCCGGGCCACCGCTACCGGCCGCTGGCGCTGGGCTTGGGCAGTTCCGCAGATGGGCTGCGGTTGCGTCTGGCGTTGGAGGAGGGAAGCCGCAGGGGTTTGGAGCTGAGCCAGGGTAAGCGAGGTACCCGGGAGGGTGAAGCTGGAATCCAGGGATGGGCGAAGCCTCTCACTTCTCCACTGTCCTTCTTTTTCGGAACCCACGGGTCTTGGTCTTGGGTACTTGCATCCTTTGCAGGCTACTCTGAGAAGGGGGTGTGGGTGCCCATCCAGCCCAGGCAGCATTATTTCTGCTTGATTTGATCCAAGCGCTTCCTGTAGTGCCAGGTGGGGAGGGTGGAGGCGCCAAGGTGTGAAGGAGGTTCTGAGTCATCAGCCCCCTCCACTGTGATCCACCAGGCCCAGACCCTGATGAAAAAAAGTCCTTTCAAGGCTCTCTGCTTCTAGAATCAAATCCAGGTTCCTTCCACTCCTCATCCCTCACTCCCTTCCCGCAGCCAATTTCTGATACTGACTTGGGGGGGGGTTGGTGTGTGTGGTTCATTTCATGGCCTTGGGAACTTTGGGCCTCCTTGCCTTCTCCTGGAATGCCTTTCCCTTCTTCTTCGAGGTAGGGTCTAGCTCTAGTCCAGGCTGACCTGGAATTCACTCTGTAGTCTCAGGGTGGCCTTGAACTCCAGGCAATCCTCCCATCTCTGCCTCCCGAGTGCTGGGATTAAAGGCGAGCGCCACCAAGCCCGGTTGCCTTTACCTTCTTATGAGCCTGGCAGATTCTTCAGCCCACACTCCAGGCTCAGATATCAGCTCCTCATTCTAGCCCCTGCTGGCTTCATGTAGGTCTCAGAGCTCTGTACACAACTCAGTTATAGCCGGCATCAAACCATGGCTAATTAAATATAGTGGTAGTTTAATTTTAGATTAAGGCCGCCTGGGTCTGAATCCTCACCACCTGTGACAAATTGAAGCCCTCCGTGCCTCAGTTTCCTTATCTGTAAGAAGAGGGTAATGAATACTTATTTCACAGGATTCAAGAAGGAGTTCGTGTATGTAAAATGCCTGGGACATCATAGTGATTGTTTAATAAATGCTAGCTAATATATATCTCATAAGTATTACAAAAATGCTTTCTGTTACCTATTATAATCATCTCCGTTACTGCCCCGCACCATCCTTAAAATTCTAAACTCTAGTTACAGTCCTTCCTCACTGTTCCTGTCCAGTCTCTTCCCCACTTTGTCCCATTCATAAATTTCCCAGGTTACATTTTAGCCAAGATCAGTGCTGGCATTTACTAATCATTGGCATTGATTGAGTGCCTACTGTGTGCTGCACTCTTGCTCACATTGTTTCATTTATCCACAGAACATTCCTAGAGTGTACAGATGTCACTTTTAGCCCCATTTTCTAGTTGAGGAAACTCTGGCATAGTGAGGAGGTACAGAGTAAGCAGAGCAAGGCTCTCTCTCTTTAAAAATTTTTTTAATGTTAATGGCTTTTATGATAGATATTTTATTTATTCATTTTTCAAGGAGAGAGAGAGTGAGAGAGAAAGAGAGAGAGAGAGAGAGTGAGAGAGAAAGAGAGAGAGAGAAAGCACACCAGGGTCACCACCTTGTGGATCTGGCTTATGTGGGTACTGGGGAATTGAACCTGGGGCCTTAGGCACTGGAGGCAAGTGCCTTAACCTCTGAGCCATCTCTCCAGCCCTCTCTCTTTAAATTTTTGTTTATTTATGTGTATGAGTATGCCAGGGTCTCTTGCTTCAAATGAGTACCTGTCTGGTTTTACATGGGGAATTGAACCTGAACCTGAACCAGCAGGTGGTGCAAAGCAAGCATCTTTCACCACCAAACCATCTCCCCAGCCTGGACAAAGCTCTTGGCTGCGAGGTCATCTGCCTGTTGACAGGATTCTGTCTGCAGCACTTCAAACTGCCCTAAACTGACAAAGCCCCCCTCTGTCTGTCCCATCTTGTTCTCTTCCTGTGTCCCCATCTCAGGGATGGCTCCTGGCACTTGCTCTCCACTTCTCATCATTTCCGTCCCTACTGCTTTCTATCGTCTTACCATTTTATCTCTCCTCTCCATGCCCACTCAACCTCACAGCTCAGGCTACCACCATTGCTTGTCTGGCTCCTGATGACAGTTAACTCTTTCCCTCCTGTTCACTTTCTAGACCACAGCCAGCAGGATCTAAACACAAATCTCATAATGTCATTGCCCTGGCCATGGCTCCTTTAGCTTCCTGTTGCCCTCAAGATAAAGCCCAAGCAGCTGTCTCCTCCTCCCTGCTCCTTCAGAGCTGGGGATTGAACCTAGACACTTGCTGATGGTAGTAGGCAAGCACTTTTACCACTCCCTCCAGCCTGCCAAGCCTTAGAGAGCTTTATTAGCATACTCCCAAATGCTTGCTATTCAAGAGACGTGCTTTCTTAGTCTGGGAAGGTGGCGCAGTGGTTAAAGGCATTTTCTTGCAAAGCCTATTATCCCAGGTTAAAATCCTGAGCCACCCACATAAAGCTGGATGGGCATTTGTTTGCAAAGGCAAGAGACCATGTCATGCCCTCCCCAGCAACACATGCAAATAAATAAAAATGAAAACAAGAATTATGCTTTCTTGGGCAGGGGGGGTGGCTCCGTGGATACAACTCTAGACACGAAAGTGTGTCTGAGTGTGGTAAAGCTGGAGGCAGTAGCCCATGCGTCTGTGGTACCTGCACACCTGCAGCCAGATGGGAGGCTGAAACAGGAGATTCCCCAGAAAGCTCACAGGCCAATGAGACTCTGCCTCAAAAAGTGGAAGGTGAGGACTGCACTCACCACCAGAAATAAGCACTATCTCCCCCCCAAAAAAGTACTTTTTGGCCCATGCCTTTAGTTCCAACACTTGGGAGTCAGAGGTAGGAGGATCACTGTGAGTTCTAGGTCAGCTTGAGATTCCATAGTGAATTCCAGGTCAGCCTGGGTAAGAGGAAGACCCTTCCTCAAAAAAAAAAGTGCTTTTCAGTATCTCACACTTGGCTTCAACTGTGTGAAGTGAACAGGATCAGGAATCAGACCCTCTGGTATCTCCTGCACTGATCGAATGGATTTAAACCAAAAAGGGACTCATTGGTTCATGGAACCCAGGTGTCACAGCATGGACTGGAAACCAGTCTGTCCCACTGGAGGCTGCGTGACATTCGTCCCACTGAAGCTGTCTTCACCAGCAGCCTGGACTCACTCCCTCTTTCATTAAAAAAAATTATTGGGCGCTGGAGAGATGCTCAGCAGTTAAGACACTTGACTGCAAAGCCTAACAAACCAGGTTCGATTCTCAAATACCCACGGAAGCCAGATGCATAAAGAGGCCCATGCATCTGGAGTTTGTTTGCATCTGTCTCTCTTTGTTTGCAAATAAATAAAAATATTTTTTTTAAATTTTTTTTTTAAATTCCACTTTTTATTTTTATTTTTTTATTTATTCATTTTCAAGCAGAGAGAGAAAGAGAAAGAGAGAGAGAGAGAGAGAACACATCAGGGCCACCACCTTGGGGGGTCTGGCTTATGTGGGTACTGGGGAATTGAACCCAGGGCCTTAGGCACTGGAGGCAAGTGCCTTAACCGCTGAGCCATCTCTCCAGCCCAAAAAAATATTTTTTAAAAATTATTTTGAACCCTATCTCAAAAAAAGATGGCCAGGCATGGTGGCATACACCTTTAATCCCAGCACTCGGGAGGCAGAGGTAGGAGGAACTGTGAGTTCAAGGGCATCCTGAAACTACATAGTGAATTCCAGGTCAGCCTGAGCTAGAGTGAGACCCTACCTTGAAAAACCAAACCAAAACATCTTATATATATATAAAATATATGGCTGGGCACTTCCTTGCAAAGTCTGTTGGCTCTAGTTCAGTTCCCTCGTATCCTTGTAAAAAGCCAGATGCACAATGTGGCGCATATGTCTGGAATCTGCGGCATCAAGAAGCCCGGTGCACCCATTTTCTCTGTCTCTCCCCTCTCTGAAGTAAATCAAGTTGTATGTTTGTGAGTGTGTATGCCCAGAGGACAACTGTGGTGTCTGTTCCACCTTTTTTGAGGCAGGGGCTCTTACTGCTGCAAACAAACTGCCAGACTACAAAGGTGTCATAGTCAGCCACATGCCACTGGGATGAATCTTCAAACCAGGGACAATTTGGGGGAGGAAAGTATTTATTTGTAGCTATAGATATAGGGGAAATTCCAAAATGCAAAAGAGGCTTTTCCCCTTTCACAGGTCCAAGCAGAGAGAAAAACCCATCACCAACACAACACACAGAACAGCAAACAGGCAGGAGGGCAAGTAGAGAATTTTTTCCCCTTTATATACCCTTAGGGTGGGGGTCTTACAATCCTTCCCCAGACTTAATGGCTTCCTGAGTCTCTGGAATTTCCTTCCTGCACTGCCCACACAGGAAAGGAAGTCTTTGAGCTTCTTTACATCCTGCCCCTTACTGAGAGGCTGCCTTCCTGTAAACATCCTCAGAGACCCACCCAATTAAATTAAATTAAAAAGATCAAGTTGACAACAAAACCTAACCATCACAAAAGGAATACCTGAATGGCCAGCTTTAAATAGGGCAGGAAACTGAATCCCAGGCTGGCAGGCTTTGTAAGTAAGTGATGGTAACCTTTGAGCAATGTCCCAGCTTTTCCCTCTTATTAATTTATTTTTCCCCCTCTCTCTTTTGAGATAGAGTCTCACTCTAGGTCAAGCTGACCTGGAATTCACTATGTAGTCTCATGGTGGCCTTGAACTCATGCTGATCCTCCTACCTCTGCCTCCTGAGTGCTGGGCTTCTAGGCACGTGCCAGTCACCCGGCTTCTCCTCTTTTAACATCAATGTTAGTGAAACTATTTTATTACCTCCCAGTGATTAATTCCAGAGAATACTGGTTTTTAGCTACCATTTAGTTCTGGGTCCCTATGACTAACCAAACACTAAGGACCACATGTCAGGCTGCCCACAGAAGACAAAAATCCATCCATCTAAACATTTGGAATCAATTTCCTGCCAGGTTGAGCTCTGCTTTTCTCAGGAATCTTGTAAGAAGAGAGTTTGTTGGGACCAAGAATTCGCCCTTGAAAATTAAATTTGCTCTAGTAACAAGTTCCAGGAGGTACCTATGCTGCTGCAAGGGCCACACTTTCGTGTGTGTGTGTGTGTGTGTGTGTGTGTGTGTGTGTGTGTGTGTGTGTAGGGGGATGGAGGTGGAGGTGGGGTGGGAGAGGAGGGCTGTTGTAGAGTCTCATACAGCTCAGGCTGGCCTTCCATTCTCTGTGTAGCTGAGGCTCTGAGGATGAAGCTGAACTTTTTTATTTTTTGAGATAGGGTCTCGCTCTAGCCCAGGCTGACCTGGAATTCACTATGTAGTCTCAGGGTGGCTTTGAACTCATAGCAATCCTCCTACCTCTGCCTCTCAAATGCTGGGATTAAAGGTTTAAGTCACCATGCCCGGTAACCTTGAACTTTTAAAAAATATTTTATTTATTCATTTTCAAGCAGAGAGATACAGAGAGAGAGAGAGAGAGAGAGAGAGAGAGAGAGAGAGAGAGAAAGAGAGAGCACACCAGGGTCACCACCTTGTGGGTCTGGTTTATGTGGGTCCTGGGGAATTGAACCCAGGGCCTTAGGCACTGGAGGCAAGTGCCTTAACCGCTGAGCCATCTCTCCAGCCCTTAAACATTAAAAATAAATAAATAAAAGAAACATGACCTGTATAATAGGAGGGGCAAAAATGACATCAACACAGAAGAGCCAGGCTTGGGCTGGAGAGAGCCTCGGCAATAGCCTGCAATGTTTTGGGACCTCAGGAACCTCTCTGGCCAACAGCTCACTGGAAGGCATCCCATCCCTGGCACTGAAGTTTTTCTAGTAACAATCTATGGCCTCTGGGTGTATCATTATCCAAAGAAGTAGGTTTCCATATGGCTTATTCTAAACCTCTTCAATTTTGGACCTTGAACTCATCAGGGCTCCCTCACAAGTACTGGGATTATAGGCAGGTACTACCACGCCCAGTTCATGCAGTGTTGGGGATCAAACTCAGAGCCTCATGCTAGCCAAGCATTTTACCAATTGGCTAGATCCTCTGACCAACACTTTTTTTTTTTTTTTTGGTTTTTCGAGGTAGGGTCTCACTCTAGCCCAGGCTGACCTGGAATTCACTCTGTAGTCTCAGGGTGGCCTCGAAGTCACGGCGATCCTCCTACCTCTGCCTCCCAAGTGCTGGGATTAAAGGCGTGCGCCACCACGCCCGGCTGACCAACACTTTTTGTCAACCTACATACATATAGATAATATTCCAAGATTATAATCCTCCCACCACCCTCTTTTTTCCCACCTCCCCTAAAGCCCTTCTTTCCCACTAATCTCCTTTCCTTCTTTCTCTTTTTCTTTCTTTATCTTTCTTTCTTTTTCTCTATCTCTCTCTTTTTCTTTCTTTCTTCTTTCCTTCTTTCTTTTTCTTTTCTTTCTCTCTCTTTCTCTTTCTTTCTTTCGGATTTTCGAGGTTGGGTCTTGCTGTAGGCTAGGCTGACCTGAAATACACTATGTAGTCTCAGGCTGGCCTCAAACTCACATCGATCTTCCTGCCTTCTGCCTCTGCCTCCAAAATGCTGGGATTAAAGGTGTATGCCACCACACCCAGCTCTTCTGATGTCATTTTTGTCCCTCCTATTATGCAGGTCTTGTTTCTTCTTTTTTAATGTTTTAAAAAAACATTTTATTTATTTGAGATACAGAGAAGAGAATGGGCATGCTAGAACTTCCGGTTCCTGCAAATGAATTCCAGATGCATGTGCTATTTGTGCATCTGGCTCTACATGGGAACTGGGGATATGAACCTGAGCCACCATCTCTCCAGTCCCAGTATTGTTTCTTTCTTTCTTTTTTTGGTTTTTCAAGGTAGGGTCTCACTCTAGTCCAGGCTGACCCGGAATTCACTATGTAGTCTCAGGGTGGCCTTGAACTCAAGGCGATCTTCCTACCTCTGCCTTCAGAGTGTTGGAATCAAAGGCGTGCACCACCACGCCTGGCTCCCAGGTATTTCTTAATTTCAGCAAGTCAACTGGGAGCTCACCAAAAAGGCAGCTTTGCTCCCTACATTAGAAATTGCATTTTAGTTGCAAGTGAAGGCTGTGGTGCACCCACACTCACTATCTCTAATAAAATAAATTGCATTTTAACAAGATCTCAGACCCAAGATATCTAAAAATTTAAATTAAAAAAATCTATATATTTGAGGGCTGAAGAGATGGCTTAGCAGTTAAAGTGTTTGCCTACAATGCAGAAGAACCAGAGTTCGATTCCCCAGTGCCCATATAAAGCCAGATGCAAATAAATAAATGAATGAATGAATGAATGAATAAAGCCAGATACACAAGATACACAAGAGAGCATATGTATTTGGAGTTCATTAGCAGTGGCTGGGGGCCCTGGTGCGCCCATTCTCTCTCAAATAAACATTTAAAAAATCTTTATATTTGGGAGAGAATGGGGCATTTTGAGACTTTTTGCCCTGAAACATACTCCAGATGGCATGTGACACTCTGTATCTGGCTTTAGGTGCATGCTGGGGAATCATACCCACGGCTGCAGGCTTTGCAAGCACCTTTAACCCCTAAGCCATCTCCCCAGCCCACAACTTCAACTCTTCACCTGTGGCTGCTTGTGGGGCTGGTAGAACTTTCCTGACAAGCCCTTTCTGCCTCTTTTCCCCTAGGTCTGCACAAGAGGCTGCTGGCAGAGCTGACCAGGTTGCCTGCTGATTCAGATACTAGGGCAGTATTGGAACGCACTTGGGTGTTGTCTTTGGCCAGCCTGGAGAGCTTCCTGCAGGACCAAGGCCGGGTCCATCACCTCAGCCTGCTCTTCCCAGTGCCTGACCTTCCAGAGCTCCACCTGTTCCAAACAGGCATTTCCTCCCAGGGTCTCAAAGTCTAGAGCCCACGGCAGGGCAGCAGAAAAGTGGTGCAAGGGACAGGAGAACTGGTGCAGCCGCTTGAGATGCTGGCAGCCATGGAGCAGGAAGTGAATGGGCCACCTTGGAGTGAAGACCCATCTATGGAGGACCTGGGGCCAGAGCCCAGCAGAGAGGATTCTGCCCCAGGAGCGTCACTCTGGGCCTGCTATAGGGCAACCCATCTTTTTTTTTTTTTTTTAAATTAATTATTTTAAAGAGAATGAGAAAGAGGCAGGTAGAAAGAGGGAGAGAGTGGGTGCAGCAGGGCCTCCAGCCACTGCAAACGAACTCGACACATGCGCCACCTTGTGCATCTGGTTTTTTGTGGGCACTGGGGAATTGAACGTGGATCCTTATGCTTTGCAGGCAGATGCTTTACCTAAGCCATCTCTTCAGCCCAACATGAGTCTTTAGTATAACATCTGCCACAAAGTGGGGGTGGCTCTCTCCCTCCACATACTCTTTAGCTTACTGGCCAAGTCTCCCCTAGATTCAAAAAGTCATAGATCTGACACTCACTAGATTCCTAACATGCTGTACAACTCCACAGAAATAAGCATTAACATTAAAAAAAAAAAGCCTGGCGTGGTGGTGGTGCACACCTTTAATGCCTTTAATCCCAGCACTCGGGAGGCAGAGGTAGGAGGATCACAGTGAGTTCAAGGCCACCCTGAGACTGCATAATGAATTCCAGGTCAGCCTGGGCTAGAGCGAGACCCTACCTTGAAACCCTCCCCCCCAAAAAAAAATTGAGAGTTGGAGACAGAGACACAGAGAACGGCACGGCAGGGCCTCCAACCACTGCAAATGAACTCCAGACACATACCCACCTTGTGCATCTGACTTGTGGGTACTGGGAAATTGAATTCTGGTCCTTTTGCTTTGCAGGCAAACGCCTTAACTGCTAATCCATTTCTGTAGCCCCCCCCCTTTTTTTCCTCACATTAGCTCAGGCTCACCTGGAACTCACTCTGTAGTCCAGGCTGGCCTCAGACTCACATTGATCCTATCTCTGCCTCCTGAGTGCTGGGATTAAAGGCACATGCCAACACACCCAGTTAAAATGGGCGATTTTGTTGCCCAGGACCCACAAGGTAAGCATTCTCTCCACTGCCACTTAGCCAAACAGGTATTTTGTGACACCCATTTTATAGTTGAAAGAACATGAAGAGTGGTAAGATCATAAAGGAACACACAGCCTAAGTAAGTCACCTACCATTTGGCCCCAAAGCTTACCAGCAGCTCCTTCCACCCTTAAAGAGAGCAGGCCAGAGGCCAGATGTTAAGCTAGACCTCCACCTACCACATCCCTCCAACCAAGAGTAACTGTAAGGCAGCAGCTTGTATAAAACAATCAAAATGTATTTATTTAATATACATTACAAGGGCTCAAGTAGACTTAATTTAAAAAAACAAACAAAAATAACACCACAGCTGAAGATACAGAGTCCATACGGAAATCAAGAAGACAGACATGCAAGGAAAAAAAAAAAAAGACGACACAGGAAGAGAGGCTGGACAGCTGGGGTCAGGGCTCCTGGCTGGAGACCTGCTTTGAGTAGGTTTCTTGCAGGTACTTCTTAAAAGCTGGAAGAGAACAGGTAGGTCTCAGGTGAGGGATGGGGATAACAGCAGCTCTGGAAGTTGCCAAGCCTGTCCCCCCCACCTCACCCCCCAACATGAGAATGGAAGGAACACCAAGGCAGAAGCACCACAGCCACCCCCTGCCCCAAGCCAGTCCCCAGTAGCTGGACTACTGCGAAGGGTTTACTCACCTGTGGGGTTTTTCCAGAGCTCGGCAGCATGTGTGTTCAGAGGGCTATCGATGTTGGGTTCTATGGAAGGAGACACAGTAGTTAAGGTAGTAGAAGAGACTGGCCAGGAGCCCTAGCAAGACCCCAGGGTGCACAGGAGGAGTGGATTCAGAAGTTACCTCCTAGCAGGCTCTGGATGGAGAGCAGGATGGTCCTGACGTCATACAGGGCGGACCATTTATCCTTGAGGATGTCCAGGCAGATGTTACCCTGGGTGTCCACGTTGGGGTGGTAGCAGGGTGTGAGGAACTTCACTGTGGGTGCGTTGTACGGGTAGCCACTGGGGAACTCTAAGGAGAGTTTATACCTGAGATCTTCATACACCTGCATTTGCAGTCAGAGACACAGTAAGTACCCTGCTCACAAGGTCCCCCCCCCCCAAAACCTACCACATCCCAACCGATCAAAGCACAAGAAACAAGCCTTGCAGGTTCCAGCTGGCCTTGAACTCATGGCAAAGCTACCTCAGACTGGGACTAAAGGCATGTGCCAACTCCCTAAGCTTGAACTTTATTATTTTTTTTCGAGGTAGGGTCTCACTCTAGGCCAGGCTGACCTGGAATTCACTCTGTAGTCTCAGGGTGGCCTTGAACTCATGGTGACCCTCCTACCTCTGCCTCCAGAGTGCTGGGATTAAAGGCGTGCACCACCACACCCGGCTTGAACTTTATTTTGAGGCAGGGTCTCCCTCAAGTATTGGACTAAAGGCGTGAACCACCACACCTGGCCAAGAAGGAACTTTTGAGTTGTGACTGGCCAGTGGACAATATGTTAAGCTGGTCCCTGGTCCTTTATTAGGGAAAATTTCTCTGTGACCCAGGTATAGACTTACGATTTAAACAAAATCGTCAGCAGCAGTATTGGGAGACTTGTGCCCTCTCACTGGCCAAGGTCCTCACTTCACCTCATTCAGCCCTACTTTACATCCCTTCCCCATTCATGTCACAGAACAAGGCTCAGCGTGTGAACAGTAGGTACAGCCAACCAGGTGCTTGGACCTCACCTCCCACCTTCCCCCACTTACTGTGCCAGCTGCTCCATGGATGGTCCCTATCCATTTGAAAAGGTTGTCTGATTCAGGAAAGGCAGAAATTCCTTTGTCTCCAGACATCTGGGGAGGAACCACATTGTTGGATTGCAGAGTCATGCACAGCCATGGGAGGTGGGGGGTGGGAGGTCACTGGGTGAGCCTTGGCTTTCCCAGACTCATACCCTTCTGACCAAAAATCAAAGCCAGTTACAAATGACAGGCTGGCCACTAAGGAAAGGAAGAAGGCAGCTCTGGCCCTCATACTCCTCTTGGTTTGTGTCAGTTTAAATATTTAACACAGATAGGCTGGCATTGTGGCACCGCCTTTAATCCTAGTTCGGAAGTCAGCCTGGGCTTGAGGGAGACCCTACATCTCAAACAAACAAAAGGAAAAAAGGATGGGTTGGAGAGATGGCTCAGAGGTTAAGGTACTTGCCTCCAGTGCCTAAGGCCCAGGGTTCAATTCCCCAGGACCCACATAAACCAGACCCACAAGGTGGTGGCCCTGGTGTGCTCTCTCTTTCTATCTCTCTCTGTATCTCTCAGCTTGAAAAATGAATAAAAATACTTTAAAAAAAGGAGGGAGGGAAAAGGTGGAGGTTATTTCCATTTCACATGGGCTAGAGTGAGACTCTACCTTAAAAAAAAAAAAAAAAAAAACGGGACACAGAAAGATGTGAAGGAAGCCGGGTGTGGTGGCACACGCCTTTAATCCCAGCACTCGGAAGGCAGAGGATCACTATGAGTTCAAGGCCACCCTGAGACTACATAGTGAATTCCAGGTCAGCCTTCCTTGAAAAACAAAACAAACAAACAAACAAACAAAAATCTCAACGTGACATAGAAAGACGTGAAGGGACACTAAGGGGTAATGTAGGGAAATTCCTAGGTATGATGGCCCTAGAAATACCTAGGAGGGGGACGGGCTGGGTGGGGTCTTTTATGACTCACTTTAGGAACTTCCATTGTGAGGGACAGAATGGGCGAGAGGCTGCTTGTGGGAGGGAATACGGAGGGCTCCCCAGAAGAGAGGAACTTCTCGGGACCCTTCACTTAGGTGGCTTTCAGCAGGGCGGGGAGGGGGGGACACAGGAAAGGACAGCAAGTGGGTGGGGGATGGGAGGTCCGGGTACTCACCATGAGGGTCATCAGCTCCTGCTGCAGCCTGCAAAAGGAGAAGCCAGGTCACCTGGGAGTCCCGACGCTCTCCAGGTGGGGCACCTCCCACCCCGGCTCCCGTTCCCCGGACCCCGGCTCCCGTTCCCGGGGCCCCGGCTCACCTCTTGCCCACGGGGCCCCGCGCGGCGCCCCCGCTGGGCTCGGCTCCCTTGCGGGCGGCGGCGACGCTGGCGGCGGCGGGGTCGCGGTTCTGCGAGGCCATCCCTCCGGGCGGGCGGCGCTGGCTGGCGGGGACGCGGGCGCTCCGACACCTCGGCAAGTGCGGGGCTCCGGCCGGCGCCGCCGCGTTTGAATCGTAACCCTTGGCAGCGCCGGCCAATCAGCGGCTCGCTTGGGTTTGATCCAGCCAATGCGACGTCTGACGCCCTCTGTCACTCGGTAGCGCATCGCTATTGGACGGCGAGGTCGGCTGCTGACGACCCAATTGGTCGAAGAGGCCGCCCATTAACTTACGGCTCGGTGGCGGATTGGCGGCCTTTTGGAAAACGCCAACCATTAAAGGGCCGAGGGATGCGTCCACGTGGATGAGCCTTTTTCCTGTGGCTGTGGCCTAGGGCGACCTAGTGACGAGTTCTCAGGCCCTGGACACACCCAGCAGGATCAGCCGCCCCCATGCCGGAAGGAAGCCTCGGGCCTATTACAGTAGCTGGGGCATCTGTGTTGGGGATTATCGATTAGAAACGTGGGAATGAGCACACCATGTTTAATTCAGCGCAGGCTGGAGGTTCAGTTTAATGTCTTCCTGGGCTAGCTGGCTGCCAGTTTGCGGTGCACGAAACCTTGTTTCCAAAAACCAAAACCAAGGGCTGCAGAGATGACTCAGCAGTTAAAGGTGCTTGTTTGCAAAGCCTGGTGGCCTGGGGTTTGAGTTTACAGTGGCAGGAGGATCTGGTGGCCCATGCTCTCTCCTAAAAGCGCTCCTATCATCACATTCCTGTTGTTTGCTGTGGGATCTTTTATTATTATTTTTTGGTTTTTCGAGGTAGGGTCTCACTCTAGCCCAGGCTGACCTGGAATTCACTATGTAGCCTCAGGATGGCCACGGACTCATGGTGATCCTCCTACCTCTGCCTCCCGAGTGCTGGGATTAAAGGCGTGCACCACCACGCCCGGCTCTGCTGTGGGATCTTGATTAGGGTTTTAACAGTGTCATCAAACTTCCACGGGGCTAGCCACCACATTTTATAACATCCTTAGTAGGGGAATCAAACCCAGGCTGACAGGCTTTGCAAGCAAGCACCTTTAAGTCACAGAAACATCTTTCCACCCAACAATCCTTGGTTGGAAAAAAAATAGGGAAGACAGGCAAATAGTGTTCCTGTGTGGTTTCCACAGCCCGAGATGTGCCCTCTGACACATACTTTTCCAGCCCTTGATCTTCTGTCAGCTCACCAGAGGCAGAGGGCACAGAAAGCTCACCACCTGTGTTTATTACAAACGGTTTAATTGCTTCTTATCCTAATAACTTTACAAATATAGAACCACATTCCAGTCTGGGGGTGCTCTGTAGTGAGTCACTACAAACTAGCTCATGCCAGCTTAATGCTGCTAAGGTCCATTTAGGCGAAATCGCCGTGGTGGTCTCAGCCAAGTGGGGAAGAGGGTCTTGGAGGCAGGCTGCCAAGTGTAGGAGGAGACCTGGCCTCAGGTCTGTGGAGGTGCTTCAGCAGGACGATGGTCATTCTCTGTCCGTAGTGTCTCCATGTACTTTCGCATCTTCTCGACCATCCAGGGGGGTAGGACAAAGGATTTCAGCTCCTCTAACTTCAGGTCCAGGCAGCCTCTAGAAGACATTGGAAAGGGAGAAGGAAGGCCCAGCCTCATCCCAGCAGCTGCTTTGTGGCAGAGGGGAGGTGGGGGAGGCTGGCCCACTGGTTTTACCTGTAGTCATCGCTGGCAGCAAGGTCCCGGATGTCCTCCTCAATGAGAAGGTAGGCCTAAGCAGAAAGGGAAGTAATTCACATATCTGCTTAATATACCTTGCAGGAGGAAGGGTGTGGTTTCCAATTAGTGAGGAAGAGTAATAGGAAAGGTGCCTTTCACTAAAATACAAACTGTATGGGTGAAAGGGGCTCACCCAGGGCCTCAAACCTATATGCTAGACAAGTACTTTACTATATATATATATATATATATATATTTTTTTTGGTTTTTCGAGGTAGGGTCTCACTCTAGCCCAGGCTGACCTGGAATTCACTATGTAGTCTCATGGTGGTCTTGAACTCATGGTGATCCTCCTACCTCTGCCTCCAGAGTGCTGGGATTAAAGGCGTGCGCCACCACTCCCAGCCAGCACTATACTATTGAGCTACAACTCAACCCCCCACCTTCCTGCCTTTTTAAAAAAAGACAGGGCTTCACCCTAGCCCAGGCTGGCCTCAAACTCAGGGTGATCCACCTACATCCGGCTCTCACCCCTTTCTGAAACAATGTCTTAGTCTTAGTGCCATTGCCTGTCCCTGAATCACTGGGCTCCTGGGACCCTCTTCCCTCCTCCTCCAGTGGCAGCCGTGATTCCAAGTGTGCCATCCAGCCTGCTTCTGGGGAGCAATTTACTTTTGGCTTTTCTTTTCTAAGACTTAAGTAGCTTATAACAAAATGGTAGAGCTAGAACGACATGCAGGGAACAGGAAATCCAGAGGAAGCTATATACTAACTGGGGATTTAGATAACTTGGTTGTGAGCACATGGCAGGAGGGGTAACAAGACCCACAGCACTGCTTCCAGTGGTCTGCAGAGTTGCCCAGACAATGCTGAGGCCTACGGTGAGCAGGGGCCCACTTGAGAGCCTTCCACAGGGAATCTTGTTTGTCATATTCCCAAATCCTTGTGGACATTCTTTCTAGTCCCAGGGCCAGGAATACTTGACCTTCATCTTAGGTACTATGGACATATAAGGTGTCTCAAGAGGGTCCTAGAATGGAATCTGCAAACCCCTAGGTTTCCCAGGTCGGCAAAGCACAAAACACAACACAACTACTGTTTTGGGCTTGTTTGTTTTGAGATGGGGTCTCGCTCTGTAGCCCAGGCTGTCCTGGAAGCAATGTGAGCCACCTAGCCCAGGATGTCCTGAACCCAGTGTAATCTGCCTGCCTCACCCTCCCAAATGATTGGATTACATGTGTGAGCTACCACACCCAGCTTGTCTGTTTTTGTTTTTTTGAGGCATTCTCACATAGCACAGGCTAGCCTCAAATATGTATTGGAGGCTGGCCTTGAACTCCTGCTCCTACCTACCATTTTGTTATATTGTGTCTGTGTGTCCATGTGGGGGACAAAGGGCAATTTCAGGTGCCTCAGCTGCCACCCATCTTTTGGGATAGGGTCTCACACTGATCTGGAACTGGCCAAGAAGGCTAGATGCTGGATTGACCTGGGCGTGGTGGTGCACGCCTTTAATCCCAGCACTCGGGAATTCCAGGCCAGCCTGGCCTAGAGTGAGACCCAACCTGGAAAAAACCACAAACAAACAAACAAACAAACAAACAGCAAACCCAGGGATCCACCTATCTCTGCCTCCTAGTCCAAGAATTACAAAGGTGTGCTACCACACCCCATTCCTTATAAAAATTTTATTTCTGGGTGTGGTGGCACACGCCTTTAATCCTAGGCTGAGGTAGGATTGCCAGGAGTTCGAGGCCAGCCTGGAGCTATAGGGTGAGTTGCAGGTCAGCGTGGTCTTGGGGGAACCTTACCTCAAAAAAGAACAAATTATTTATGAATGTGTGGGCACACCTGGGTCCCTTGCCTCTATAAATGAACTCCAGACATGTGTCACTTTGAGCCTGGCTTTATGTGGGTACTGGCGAATTGAGTCTGGGCCCTTTATAGCCGTTGCACCATCCCCCGAGGCGCCCCCCCCCCCACTTTTTCTGATGGATCAAACTCCGGGCCTCATGCTTGCAAGGCAAACACTTTACTGACTGAGCTGTCTCCCCAGCCATGCCCATCTACTTCTCATTTATGTTATGATGGATTCTATGTTATCAGTGGTTAGAAATCTGAAACATTTTATAAAATAATGTCAGCATGAGTCATGCAATCAAATGAAATCAAATCAAAGGTCATAGCCAGAAAGGAGATAGCAAGCACACAGGTTGGCAAAGCCATTAAGTTCTATTGGGAACAATCCAAGCAGTGGGTCAGGGTCCTCGGTGCAGCACACTGCATGTGATGGGAAAGCCCGCCAGTTTCAGGGCACACAACAACGAATGAGCTGAGACCTCTTCAGAGGTGAGTTTGGAAGGTGCTGCCAGGTGTGCTCCTGCTACCTCCTGCTGTGTGAGGAGTCCACAGCTGTCTGTGAAGAGGGCGATGAGCAATGATGGAAAGGAACGGGAGCACCCAGAGTCTTGTCACTCACTACCTGTCCTATGCAAGCTACCAAGATCCAAGTATGTGGTATTGGAGAAATGGGTGGGAGTGTGGGGAGGCAGCTCCAGTGACAGAGAATACAGCCTCTTGTTAACGTGAAGAAAGGGCCTTGCACGTTTCCCTTCTCACATTTTTCAGGCTCAGGGAGTTCCTTGGTGTGGAGGTAAGGTGTCACCCAGAGCCAGAATCCTGGTCCCTGGTGGGCCTTTGGCAGTGGGACATGCAACCCATGCTCACCATCTTCCCCCCTGTTGCCCGCATGTGATGCTGCTCAGCCAGCCAGTGCTTGTCCTGCGGATCAGCTGCATACTGTGAGGGAGAGAGTTACGAGGGAGACATCAGTGAGTCAGTTCCTACCACGGGACCTGTCCCAAGCCTGGTGGCTGTTGAGGGTTCCATAATCTTTCCATCTCTCTGGTCTAGTAAGCTCTTGAGCTCACGATGAGCTGAGCCTAGGAGGCCAAGGACTTCAATCCAGTTCCCAGATCTGTTACACTCCCCTCCCCACCAACTTCTTCCTCTAGACAGCGTCCTTGGCAATGGATGGGGCCAAGCCTCTCCTTCAAAAGGCCATCTGAGGTGGCTTATAGCCCCATGATTATTATGGTGACTCTCTGTTTCAGATAGGGTCTCTTTATATCTATGTAGACTACCAGGGATTGTTGAGTTCAAGGTCAGCCTGGGCCACATCAAGATCCTACTTCAAAAATCAATCAATCATCTAGCCAGGCGTGGTGGTGCATGCCTTTAATCCCAGCACTCGGGGGAGGCAGAGGTAGAAGGATCACCGTGAGTTCAAGGCCACCCTGAGACTACATAGTGTAGTCCAGGTCAGCCTGGGCTAGAGTGAGACCCTACCTCGAACCCCCCCCCAAAATAAACAAAAAGTGTGAAAAGGGCTGGGCATGGTAGCACTTGGGAGGGAGAGGTAGGAATTGCTATGAATTTGAGGGCAGCCTGGGACTACAGTTAGTTCCAGGCCATCCTGGGCTAGAAACCCTATCTCAAAAAAAAAAAAAAAAAAAAAAAGCTGGGTGTGATGGTGTGTGTATCTGTGATCCCAGAACAAGTGATCTTGTCTCAGCTTCCCCAGTAGTGGGGAGGAGGGCGGGGGAGAGGAGGGAGAGGGTGTGCCAGGACCTCTAGCTACTGCAAACAAACTCCAGACGAATGTGCCACTTTGTGCATCTGGCTTTATGTGAGTACTAGGAAATAAA
>PVHP010010006.1:0-48784 GCA_004024765.1 Zapus hudsonius | reverse complement strand
AGAAGTTTCCATCTTTTTACAGAAACTTGTGATTGATCCATTTTCATCTTCAGCTCAGGACCCTGATACTTTCCATTTTTGCTATTTCCCTGGTTCAGCAATGCAGGGAATATCAGGATGGCAGAGCCATCAGAAATATTCTCTGGGGTCCGGTCCAGGCCTGAGAGTAATGGGGCCTTGGGACCTCCCACCAGAAGAGGGAGAGGTAGTGAGGGCAAATCATCAGCCACAGTGGCAGCTGGAACTCTGGAAAGACCCCAATTGGAGTGCTATTTAGTCCTCTCAGGTCTCTCATGCCCATCTGGGATCTGTCCCTAGTGTTTAACTTTTTTTGATCAATTTTCAGACTCAGTTCTCATTGCCAGTTTGTGCAGAGCAAGAGAGACAAAACAAGCTTTAAAATAAATATAACATTTTTTTTTCTTAGAACTGAAGAACATGGAAGAATGAAGGCTGGCGTTCCTAGAATTAGCGTAGAGCCAGAAGCAATTTGAAAAAGATACCCCCTCAGATTTGGCCCAAGTATTTTATCCACATTACATTCAGAGGCCTTTGTGTAAATCTGTAGAGAGATTTAAAACTTGATTTTTCCTTTCCCTGTTTAACCCTTTCTCCAGTACCAGGCTGTGGAGTGGTAAAATTCCCCAATTGCTTAATCAGAACTGTTTCACTCTCCTCTTCTGTGGCCATGGGTCTAGCCATTTCCAGACCATCCAGTCTATCATTTTTACCTTCCTCTTCTGGCAGATATGTAAGGGTGAAGAATTCTGGTCTTCCAGTTTCTGATCTGCTTCTAGCAGAACAGTGAGGGTTTCATTTTTCTTTTCATTGGTCAGGGAGAGTTTTGAATTTTCTCAGGACCTTAAAGCAGAATTTTGCCTTTTCCCTGTATAAAAAGTTTTCTATCTTAAGACAGACAAAAAAGAGGAAGTTCCTGTTAAGTGGTAAATTCTTAGAAGTAAAATAATGTATAACTGATCAAGTCTTTCCAAATTTATAAAAAGAACAAAACAAAATTACTGTGATTATGGAAGTGATCTGAAGCTCAGTTCCAAAAAAAATTTTTTTTTTAATCTCCTCTCTAGGCAGAACTGCAGAACTGTGTCTAGGACTGTAGTTCAGTCAATTCTGCTCACAATGATGATTCAAAATAAATCAAAGAAAAAGGTTAAAATTAAGTGTGTGTATGTCACTTCTGAAAGTATTTGTTGAATGAATATTGCATGCAGATGAGACACAGAAGAGTAAATGGTTATTCATGAAAGATCCAAGATACAACCTAGGTATAAGTGCTAAAGGATGTGGCTGGTATGTAGCTCAATGGCAGAGCAATGTTAGCATGATTAAAGGCAAGGCGTTCGATCCATTGAAGAGCAGTAGGTATGTAAAGACTCCCAGGAACTAATGATTTCACTCAGCTAAGATGATCTACATGCACTTGGGCTCTGTCACAGACTTCAAGAGTTGGAGGTACTTTGGGATCTGTGCCTCAATGTGAGGCTATTGTAATGCATGTTATGTCACATTCTGTGCTGCAATATCTTTGCAAATATGTAAACTTCTTGTTGGGTAAACACACTGTATTTACAGAACTATATAACCTCAATGCTACCACTGCTTGATGAGTAGAGTTGGTGTGATATAGATCAGAAAGAAAATGGGTATGAAATACTTTACTATTTTGTGTATTCCACTGCCAAATATCACCCAAACCTATCAGCATAATCAACTAAAAATAACAGAATTCTTTGACACAGTGTACATTATCAAAGGTATTAAGACCTTGTCTCACTGCTTCATGGTCTCTATTCATTTTTGTGTGCTTGATTTTGGTTTCTTTTTTGTTTGCTTTGTTTTATAAAATAGAAGATGATTTTAAGAATATAAAAGTAAAGAAAGACTGAAGAGGACCTATATCATGAATTAGTTGTTTATAAGTATAATGAACAATATCTCTGAATTTTTCTGAGCTCCTCAGAACACAGTGTTCAACATAGGATTATTGAGGAAATTAAGAATATTGACTAATAACTCAAATGTATTCAAGAGATGAAATAATTAGAAGCAGAAACCCAAAATGCCTCAACCTCATCTAGCCTATGGTAAGACTTGAAAAGGCACTTACAAGCTAAATTTTCTAAGTAGTATTGATTTCTAACATGGGTACACTATATAACTAAAACTGAAGGAAATCTTGGTATGTCAACGTTAATTTTTCATTTTCCTTTGCTTTAGTTAGACTCCTTCCTCAATCTACATCATTGTGATAATCACATTGTCTCTATAAAAAGTGCAATGATACCTAAGTATTCTCAATCCTATTAAACACTTGAAGAAACAGATAGCTGTGGTCCCAAATCTTAGTCACCTTGGATTCGAGAAATAGCCATGGCTTCCAGGACAGGCCAGTCCTGACATGAATGCAATTTTCTATGATGGCTGAGGCTACAGTGTGAAGCAGAAGTAGTCATCTTATGAGAGTCAGAATGATCCTCTCAGGTGATAACAGTGATGACAACTTCTTAATGAACCACTGGCAAGACTGGAGCTGAGATAGTCAGGGATGGGACTCTATCCTCTCAGCACTACTTAAGTATGTTCACCTCTTGTTCCCTACCCCAGTTCTTCCTTTACTTAAAGCTAAAGATGAGCTTAAGGGTCTCTCCATCATCCATTTAACTTTTCAGTTCATATTGATCAAGTCTCTTTTCTCTGCTTTCCATGTTTGTCTCTTGAATTGGCACAATGGAACCAGTGGCCTAACTTAGCATGTTGATGCTTCTGGAGACCAGCCTAACGCCCTAAAACTCAGACTAAAGATTTCTCCAGACAGAATATCTTTCCTTGGGTGTGAATCTGCATGGTGACTTTCTCTGTTATAATTCTCAGGTAATAAATATTGCAGATGTGAGCAGCCCAAGGCTCGTTGTGTGAGATCCTTAAGTTTTGTTATCATTTTGGGTGGGTCTCTGAGGTTGCTTACAGGAAGGATTAACAAATGGAGGAGGTCCCCTCCTTCAGAATGGGAGCACCAGGGAAAGGAAATATCTTCTTTCCTTCCCCCTGCCTGTTTTGCTGTTGTGTGTGAGTGTGTGTGTGTGTGTGTGTGTGTGTGTGTGTGTGTATGTGTCTGTGTGTGTGTGGTGTTAGTGATGGCTTCTCTCTCTGTGTTTGGACCTGTGAAAGAGTCCCAGCCTCTTTTGCCATTATGGAACTTCCCCTGGATCTGTAACCTCAACAGAACCCTTCCTCCATAGCTGTTCCTAGTCTGTAGATCATCCCAGTTTCAAATAGCTGACTACGGCAGTTTTGGTACCAGAGAATGTGGTGATATTGATGAGATCAATCTGATAATCTGGAGTTTGGTCTTCTGGAATGTGTATGATGGAGGAATGGACTTGGTATTTGAAACTGAAGATGCCATCCAGAGCAGTAAGCCAATTTTATGGACTGTTGTCGTGGAAATTTGAAAATGATAAGTACAGAGAGAATTGCATTTGGAGTTTGGTTTATGAACTTTCTAAGGAGAAGGAGAGACTACAGAGAATTTTATTGGAACTATGTAACTGAAGTAAGGGTTATATGTGTTCTATTTCCCATACCCAAATAGTTTGTTCAAGGTTGAATTTAAGAAGGGGCTGATGAGCTAATGATATGGAACTGAGAATTTCAAGAATTCAAGTTGTACTATTTCAAAACAATTTTAAAACATTATCACTGAGATTGATTGCTAAAGTTTCTATTGTTAAAGATATATTACCATGATTGAAGATGGCACAACTACTTTGCATCCAAATGGCAGAGAGATGCCTGAGGTGTTCCACCCAGGAAGGACTGAATGATAGACTGAAAACTCTTTTGGAAGTAGATACCTGAAAGGAACCTGTTCTTTAAGATCATGATTTTTTCTTTATTCTCTGAATTAACAACATGGCTGTGTCCTGCATACCTGGTTTTGCTTTTGAAAACATGAAAAATTCATGTGTGGGATAAATCTTGAAGTGCACGTGGTTCAAGGTGCTGCTGCTGAGATGTGTTACAATGAACAGTGTGTGAAATCCCTGATAGGCAAGTAAAGCCTGTGAGGGCAACTGGAGACATGGTTTCTGGCGGGTGAACTTCAATTATAGCAATACCAAATTTGCCATAAAGATGAATTTAGTTATAGAAAAATAGGGCTCTGTTCCAGAGACTTCATGATAATAAGTACATCTAAACAGTATTCACAGTCTTATATACACCAATGCAGTATCTTCAAAGGAGATAGGTTTAAGTAAAATTAGAGTTAAAATACCACCAATGACCATTTTGTAAACAATGATGCCTGTGGCCAAGATCAGTGCTAGGGAAACATAGAAGTTATAAGAGATGATCAAAGGTTCTCCCATACAAATATAAGAGGTAATGTTAGAAAATGCTGCCAGTATGTTCTTGAGAAACTAACTGCTTTATTTTGTTCTCTCAAAGGTAAACTTTTTCCTTTCATGTGTAACTCTAAAACTTAATGAATTTGTCGTCCTGAGTTCAATAGCTACTCTTGTGCTGGTGAGCCTTGAGCCCCTGATTCCCCACCTTTGGGTTCTTCACAGCTTTTAACCAGGTGTGGCTTGACCAGTCAGCCACAGAAGCCAATTGCAAATGTTTACTCTGTTTCATTATGTGTTAAAAGCATGCAACTTATTTTAATTTTACAGAACTCACAGTTAAGGAATCTTGTCTGCTGTTGGGGTTACTACTAAATTTTCAACAGACAATCAGCCTGGGACACTCAATTGTGGATGGAAATAGCACCAACATACTTAAACCTGAATTCAGTCTTCAGCTGTGTTTCCACTTTCAGGGAATGCCATCTATGTTAATGGATGTTTTCTTGCTTGACTGATGTTTCTGCCTGCACTGTGTCTCTGAATTATGATTAGTAAAGCCTAGGATACATTCATCTTCTGGATGATGCTTTACTGACCTCTGGACTCACTCCAGCACAGCAGGATGCAATTTTTTATTCTGATGTATTTTTAACAAACAATTGGTAAAAATGGACTCAAGAAGGATAAATTATGAATTATTGAGTTTATTTAGGGAAGAATTACAAATTCTGTGATTTATTTAAGGGAGCTTGGGATTTAGGAAGAAGTCTATAGCAATAGCATAAGAATAAGGAAAGTAGGAAACCCACTTATAAGGACAACACAGCAGACTCTAAGTGAGTCATTTAAGAGAAATGGCTGTGCAGAACCATAAACGTGTGGCAGATAAGACCTATGCAGAAAGATTTAGAAGAATCACTTGTGGAAGGCACAACTTCCATCTTGAGCTTCCACAGGGAAGAAAGTTAAAAGTGGAAATGACTTGAGAATTGGAGAGTGCCAGGCAGTAAGAAATGATTATTGTGAACTAAGTTCTTGAAAGTGTTGCACCTGCCTCACGTAAGGCTGAATGCACTGGTAGATCTCCTGTAGAGCTGGAATGAGCCAAATTATCTTGGGCAAACTTGAGCCCCTTAGAAACATTATTGCCCACTTCTATGTCTGACCTTACTTCGAGTGTGATCTATGAATTACCGGGGAGGTCATCGTACACTAAAACCATGTTTCTTCTATGGAGCTGGGTGGGCAGAGTCTTGGAACAACAGTAAACTGACAGGCATAGCCACCCGGGAGAACATGGCAGTGAACAGCTCTCATTTAATGTACAGATAAAGGTTGTTTATATAGAGGAAAAGGCAGAGGCAAGGGCATAGGCAGCAAGGGGATTGGTAGGGACAGGGTAGTCTGTGCACATTTCATGAGTGGATTGGCAGGGGTCAGTAACCTGTAGATGCCTAGTTTGCATAGATTAATTGAGTGGGCTTTCTACGAGACTTTAGACATATCTTGGATGGAGGTGGCTGCAGAGGAATTGTGACCTTTAGACTTTTATTGTCCAGGCTTGCTATTACAGCTGGGGTAGGTTAGCTCAGGCTTTAAATTGTCTGCTTATCTCAGGGCTCGCTGTGGCCTGCCAGGGGGGATGGAGGGTCCAGGATAAATTTGAGATTACCGGGGTTTCAGGCTGGCCTGAACTTCCTTTAACAGAAGGAGAAAGTGAAACGCCTACCGGTCTCAGCAGATACCCCTATATCCTCAGTGCCTCTTAGCAGCATCCCACAATTGAGGAGATTATCAGTTGATCAGGTGGGACAGTTTTAGAGTGTAAGAGCAGGCCACTAGCTTCCAGAAACCCAAGCACTAAGAATATCATCATATAGTATCTGATGCCTATAGTGGAGAATTCCTGCTTTGCTGTAACCTGCCTACTGATGCTGTAACCAAGGTATTTAGAAGCAGTCTCAGTCCATGTCTTTTTTTTTTTTTGGTAGCTATAAAAATTTTATGAACTGTTAAAACTTGGGAACATGTAAACTAAATCTGTGTTTCCAGGCCATGGTCACTCATATTTGACTACCTAATAAACTATTTATTATCCCCTTTGAGTTGAGAGGT
The DNA here is from genome assembly GCA_004024765.1 of Zapus hudsonius. Lineage (NCBI taxonomy): Eukaryota > Metazoa > Chordata > Mammalia > Rodentia > Dipodidae > Zapus > Zapus hudsonius. The sequence continues at coordinate 42,302 of PVHP010010006.1, read as the reverse complement.
ATATCTTTTAAGTTGTCAACCCCTGTATGTCCTAAGTATAGAGAGCTTACATAGTTATCAAGTCCAAAGTTTAGAGGAGATGCCAACATGGTTGATCTACAAGTATAAGGGAAATACACATGTGATTAGATTCAGAGACCAGAGGAAAATAACATGTGTAATGAAACTTACCACAAAGTATAAAGCAGGGGCAAGCAAAAAAATAATGACCCCGACAAAGATGCAGTATTCTGCTCTCCCTCCTCATCTACCAAGCCATGCTGGGTCTGATAAGTAGATAAGTCTTGATCAGAAACGAGTTCCACTTATGCCAAGGCAAGGTGGCATTGGTTCTCTCTGGGCCTCTGATCCTGACTGAAACTGCCTAAAAGAAGAGCTAGCTTCCTCCTTTTTCTCCTTCATTATTTCATTAAGTTTTCAGAGGAAACAAACTCTCCTTTGGGAACTAAGCTAAAGATACAGACAGGCAAAAAAAGTTAAGAAAGAAAGAATAAAGGAAACCTGGCTGCATTCTGTCTATGTCCTAAGAACATAAAAGAAGTTAAATTTGAATGCAATGGACTAATTCGTTGGCTGGAGAAAAAATCTCAACATAATGGCATTTAGGCTGTGTCATGGTCACTGTTCACTGTGTAAATCTAGGTCTACAGTGAAAATTAACAATAAATGGAACTGAAAGATGGAAAAAAAAATACGTAGTTTAGGGAGGAAGAGTCTAATCAAGTTTATAGTTAGAAACAATGCAGGTTCAAAGCAGCCTAATCATAAAGGAGATCAGCATGCTTAAAGACCAGAGATGTCAAGCTCTGTACTCCATAGTCATCAGCACATACATGCAAACAGCAAACATGCATCACACATTCACACACACACACACACACACACACACACACACACACACACACACACAAGCTCCACACACATATACACCTACAAAAAAAGTGGCGTTTACTTTAAATGTCAATTTTTCAGGGAGTGGCCTTTGGAAAATTAAACTCATCAACTTGATTGGATCTAGAATTACCTAGGAGGCAAAGTTCAGACCATGTCTAAGAGAATATTTCTAGATAAATTAACCTACTCTAACTGTGAACAATGCCATTCTGTCCACTGGATTTCCAGATGGAAGGAAGAGGAGTACATTAGGTGAACATCAGCCTGTATCATTCTCTGCTTCCTATTGACCAGATGTGACTGGCTGGCTGCCTCATACTCTTGCTGCAATGTACTCCCTGCTCTGGTAGACTATAGCCAATCACACTGCAAACCAAAATAAACCCTCCTTCACTTAAGCTGCTTTTTGTTTGATATTTTGTTTTAGCAATGAGAAAATTAAGTAATATCATAACTGATTTATATACTCTTCTTGACATTCTTTTACACTGGGCTGGCTATAAAATAATAATAATGATAGTAGTGAAAATGACAAGAACAATACCTATAAACTATCTGATAGTGAGGTCAGAGATACGTGGTATCTGTCATTCACCCCCTTTCCATATAAAACTTATCATCTGTGTTCCTGGCCATAAATCTTTGTTCTCCCTCAGGGTGTTAAAGCAGGTGTTTGAATTCTCATGCTGAATCATTTACTAAACAAAATGTATCATTTCACATTTAAGTTTCTTATGTATGTTTATACTAATGTACCAATTATGTGCTACCAGAACATCTTGCAAATAATGTAAGGCATGCAGAGTTATGATGTATTATTTGCAATTTCAGAGGGAATCAAAACAAATTTGGGGATATTTTCACTATATAGTTAAAGATCAGTAGTTCTGCCAAGCATCTGGAAAATTATGTCCTATTATTCATCCTTTAGCTGTGTTTATCAAAGCATAGTGTGCATACGACTCAATTAGAGTCCTTGATACAATTATAGATTCACATCCCTCATCCCTGTTGACTCTTGTTCAGATGTAATGTGTTGACAAAAAACCTGAATTTTCAATTTAGTGTGCTGAAAATTCCTATGAGATGTCAAATTCAACCCAAGGGAAAACAGAATGTGGTGTGAACAAAGAGAGCATTCCTCATGCTATAGGAATTGAAACCAAATAAATAACAGAAAATGAAAAGATAAAAACAATCATTTTAGAACTTTTTATTGTTCAAGAATTTACCTACCTGAGAAAGATAGTATTTTTTGCTATTCATTCATGGTTTTTTTAAAAAAAATCTTTATTATCAGTAATCAGATACATTGTATTAGCAAATCCTATGAAGGTATCTCTATTTCTCTTCTCTCTGTCTCCAACCCACTGGAGGCCCCCTTTGGTGGGCTTACTGGATTAGTCCAAGGAGTAGGGGGTTATAAATCATATAATAAGAAGCCAGTTTCCACCCCTCCTTTGAGTGTTGTTGCTGAGAGAAGCAGTGTCTCTGAATATGTTGTCCCACCATGTCTCTTATGATCTTTCCACCCCTTCATTTTACTCAGTTCCCTGAGTCATGGTGAATGAGTTTTAAATCTGTTTTATTATTGAGATCTTAAGTGTCTCTGGTCTTCTGCTTTAGATTGTGTTGGATATCATTGATGTCTGTCTCCATTGATCTTTCTTGAGTTATCTGACTTGCTGTGGTGATAGGTCTCTTGTTTATCTTGATTGATACTTTCTCATAGGTTTCATTAGGACCCTACATGAGAGGCCAAGGGTGGATCATCTCTTGCCGAGATGTTGGTCATCATCCCATATCTTCTTGGTGGAAGTGGGTTGTCAATGGCTCTCTTGCTGCCTTTTGCAAAATGCAAACAGAATCTCCATCAGAGAGTGAGATCAGTATAGGTTAAATGAGACAAGCATTGCTAATTTGGCAAGATTCTAATGGGTGTTACCTCTCTGTAGCTCTCTGGTAGTGAGAATTTCCCCTTGGAGCCCACATTCTTGGTCCTTATAAGATTTTGTCTTGGATCCCAGTTCCAGTTATGGGCTCCTTGTCACTCAGCAGATCTCTTAGCCAATCAGTAAGCCACTGATTACTTTCCTAGGTTTAACACCACTTTTGCACATATTAGCACTTCTCAACTTGCTGGTTTCTTCCATATAGCAATGTGTTCATATTCTCGTGATATCAGTCTGTATTTTATAATGGTGGTCTCTGCTTTCTCGAAATATCATTGACCAATTTCCCCTGACAGCTCATGCAATGCCTTCCACCACTACACCTGCTACCATCTTGGAGCTGGTTACCATTCTGGATCTAGCAGAAACTTTCAGTGTTTCATGTAAACACTCTGTAACTTCTTTACCAATATCACCTTACCTCTGGCCTAGGGTGGGCACTCAAGAGCTTTGACAAAAGCCTTTCTTGTTTTGGGAACCTCATAAGTCTCTTTCATCAACAGCTAAATGTGGGAAGGAACCAATTACTGGGATAGGAAGTTGCAGGCTTGAACAATTTTTCATGGTGATGGGCTTCCTCCTGCTCTCTAGTCATCATCCCTGTCATAGACACATGCCACTGGGATGAATGTCCAAACAGAAACTGTTTTGGGAGGAAAACATTTATTAAAGTAGCAGATCCAGGTGAAGTTCAATAATGAAGAAAAAGACTAGCCCTCTTTCACAGATCCAAGCAGAGAGAGAAAAACCCATCACCTCCAGTCAGCACACTCCAACTCTAACTAATAGCAAGACCTCCAGGCCTGAGCTCAGACTGCTCTTTGCATATGTATAGCTGGAATTTCACATCCACCTTAGAAATACCTTAGGGCTAAAGGCCAGGCCAAGGTGACACATCTTCCCACCAGGGAGCTGGAGAAAAGCTGATAAACTCTTAAATCTACTGGGGGACATCCATTCAAACTACCACAGTCCCTCTAACCATGCAAAGAAGCTTATTGTATGAAAGTAAGAAATTTACAGAGTATTGATTCCTAATTGGTTTAGCTTATTATAAATCTCTCCATCCCCTGTTCCTCCCACCCCCAATTCCTTCCATCCCCTTTTACAGTCTTTCAATTCACCTGTCTGGTTTGCTCAAAGTTTAAATTTAATCTGGTTAGGAACTGCATATGAGGGAGAATATGCAGTGTTTGACTTTCTCTGTTGTGGTGTTGAATTTTGTCAAAGCACTTCTATGCATTGATTAAGATGACCGTGTGGCTCTTGCGATTGAGTCTATAAATGTAGTGGATTACATTAATTGACTTCCTTATGTCGAACCATCCCCTGCATTCCTGGGATGAAGCCTACCTGGTCAAGGTGGATAATAATTTGATGTGTTGTTGAATTAAGATTACAAGGATTTTGTTCAGGATTTTTGCATCAAAGTTCATCAGGAATATGGGTCTGTAGTTTTCTTTCTAATTGTGTCTTTGTCCAGTTTAGATATTAGGGTGATGCTAGCTTCACAGAAGGAGATGGGAAACATTCCCTGTTCTCCTATAATACAAAAAGGCTTCAGCAAGAGTGATTTTATTTCTATGATTAAGATTTGGTAGAATTCAACTGAGAATGCATGAGGACCTGGACTTTTCTAAGCCCTTCTGGCCTTCATGTTTTCTAATGAGAAGTCTGAGGTAAGTATTATTGGTTTGCCTTTATAAGTGATGAGTTATTTCTCTCTTGCTGCCTTGAACAATCTCTCCTTGCTTTTTACATTTAGCATTTTAACTAGGATATATCTTGAAATGTTCTTTCTTTGGTCATGTTTGTTTGGAGTTCTGTGGGCCTCTTGTATCTTGCATTCGCAGTGGCATCTTCTATTGTGTGACAAAGAAAAGCACTGTTCTCCTGAGGCATAGCTCAAGCAGGAACTGCTAGCGACCATGCGGCTGGGGCTGGGAGATATTGCTTCTAGCTGTTTGTGTGAATGTTATGCCTCTTTCCTAATTTTCTGCTGAAGTGGAATTTATCCTATACCCCTTTGGTTTTCAGAAGAATGATGTGTTTTCCTGTATTTCTGATTTTTTCTTGATACTTATGATGTGGCTACCACACTGCCATCTTGAGCTCTGCCCTTGTTGAGGAAAAGAAGAAACAGGAAGCAGAGGAGGAGAAAGTGCTAGAATGGGGTCCCAAATATATCCTTACACATCCTGAGGTAAACCACTCTGCAGGAAACTATGCCTACAAGCTTTAATGCCTTACAGAGATAGCTTAAGGGGAATGAAGTTAGTAAAGGATTACTGAAGACCAGGACTATTAATTATCAATATTCTCTTCTCTATAGCTATTTATAAAAATTACTAACCATTGCTCATTCACGTGCAATGCATTTCCCTAGGGAAATTGTACATCTACTCATTCATCTGTTCACATGATCCCTGCCATCATCCCAGGCTTCATTAATCCTGGGAGAAAGAATTATCTGAGCAATTCTGGTCCTATGGTCTTTCTGACAAGTCAGATTCATAAATGGGAAATACTTTGGTTATGTTAGCTCATCACTGAGTTGTATGAATGAATTACGTAAATCTAGTTAACTTGCAATCTTCAAGCAGATACAAATTATCCTATTCGATTTTATGGTATGTCTTATAATTGAATATATCAATTAGTTTCTAGAAGAAGATATTGGAAATCAGAGTAGCAGAGTCATCTAGGTATATTCTGCATGTCACACAACTAAATGTCATATAAAAATTCAATGGCTATTAATTGTCATCCCACTGCTGGCTAGCAAATATTCATTTCGAGTCCAAATATCTATTCTGAGCTTTATGTGGATAGGTGGAATTTTCTCTTATTAACAAACTGTATCTCAAAAGCAGCAGTTAGCGATTTATTCACCTTTCCAGATCCTATTCCTTCCACACTGTTCACAGTGAGCTCTTATCCTCAGTTACAAAGTGCTGCATTTATTTTTCCCCATGTCTTTAATTCATTCTGGCTCTTCTTAATTTTTATTCCTTATTACTTATTTTCCAGGATTTCAAAGTTATTATTTTCATCCTTCCCCTAGCACAACTTATCTTCAATAATATCACCATAATTGTGTTTTTGAACAGTTCTCAAAAATCTTCCTATGGGTTATTCTTACAGTGTCCAGCCATATTAAATAAGATTATCATTCCCCTGCCAATATACTTTCTAACATATTCTTTATGAGCTCAGTTCAATCTAACTGTATAGCATCAGCTTCTACCATCATAAAAATCTAAATCTACTATAATATAATTTGAATCTAGAATGTGAACAAAAGGTCCATGTGTTAGATGATTACTCTTTATAGTATTAGAAGGTGGTAGAAACTTGAAGTGAGTCCCAGTGGAGGGAGGGCCTTGAGTCCATTATGGTCAGTCCCGAAGGGGGATAAGCAGAGCCCAGCACTACTATCTCTCCCTTGCATATTGGCCATGAGGTGAGCAGCTTTACTCAGCGATCCATTCCCCACCATGAAAAATATATATATATAATGACATATGCATTGCTTTGTCAATGACATAAAAACAATCAGACCATGAGACCATGGGGACTGAAATGTCTAAAACTGACAGAAAAAAAATGCTTTTCCTCTTTATATATAGAGTATCACAGATTTTTTTGTTGTTGTTATAGAACAAAAAGCTAACTAATATTGCCCACCTCACACCTGAAGCCAATTTGAGGATTTTCTATTTTGTTATTTCCTGAAACAAGGAAGAGTATATGTCTGTGAAACAATGGTGTCTTTGTAAAAAGCAGTTAGGTGGGTCTTCTGACTCCATGCAAGATTAACAGTGAAGGATAGACAAGTCTGAGTTGGGTGCTATCACAAACAAGTCATTTTCCATGTTTCTCTTCTTTTTAAGCTAGGATTTCCACTTGTGGTCAAATGGTTGCAACTGAAATGTTGAATTACTGTAAGATATCCTTTCATGGTCTTATTTTATTGAGGTCATAGAATAGCCCTCCTGAGTATTGATTATATTGTGAGAAAGGTGTTTATGTTTAGCTTGGAACAGAAAGGCCAACCTGTCAGCCAACAGCAGTGAGTTGGGAGGGTCATTTGTTACCTCCTACTGCCCATGTCAAGTCCTATATTTAAGTTTACCAAGGAACTTGCTGCTCCCCGAGAGATGTGGGCTCTTCTGATGCAGGCGTCTTGCCAGCAGTTTACAGAGCAGGAAAAATGTCAACTGCACTATTTCCAGGACATTCTCTCACTCATTCTTTAGATTCCTTCCCTACTCCTATGTATGTGAATGTGTATTTGCCACATTAATACGGAAATACTGACCAAACACAATTGAAAAAAATGAAAAACAGAACTTTCATTAATCCATTTATAAGTCATTAATTCTATTCCCAGATTCAATCTCTATCACTTGATATGTATCATTGCATTATTTATTTATTTTATTCAATCAGTAGCACACATGTTTAAATACACACAATACATGTCCTAGGGGGGTTAGCATGCTTTCTTGATAGGCTTCGAGAATGATTTAAAGTGTCTATATTTGCCTGTATTTTTCTTTAACTGAAATGCAACACCCTTAGAAACTTCACAGCCTGATAAATCTCAATAGAGCCCACACAGTATATGAAGCAAAGTACATTTTCTTTTTGCATTTTTCATGTTTTTTCTATTTTTTTCTTTTTTGTATGTGTGTTTTCTGCATATGCCCTGTTTGCATGCATGCAGAGTCCAGAGCAGAATGTTAATTGTCCTCTATCATTATTCTATGTTATTTCCTTGCAATGGAGACTCTGCTGAACCTGGAGGTCACTGTTTTCACTTAGACTGACTGACCAGCAAGTCCCTGCAATTCTTCTGTCTATACACCCCTCAATGCTGGGTTTTCAGGCCTCCACATCTGTTTCTGGCTCTTCACCTGGGTGCTGGGATGGAACTCAGGTCCTCATACTTACACAGCATGCATTCTAACCAACTGAACTATCTCTGAGCCTCAGAGTAGTTTTTCTTAACACATATATGGGGAATGTCAGTTGAAGCCTATGGACTAGTCACATAGAAAGCCAATTTATTAGAAGTTTCCTCTTATTAGCATAGAATTAAAAGTAAGGGATAAAAATAAAAGTAAGGAAACTTGGTGTGGTAACTCATACCTTATATTCCAGAACTCAGGAGGTGGAGGTAGGTGGATTGCTGTGAGATCAAGGCCAGCTTGAGTTAAGAGTGAGTTCCAGGTTAGCCAGGTCAAGAATAGAACCTTTCTTGAAACAAATAAACAAAAAGCCAAAAAATTAAAAGAGAAAAAGAGATAAGTGAAGAGATCTCAATTAATATATCTGTGGCCTTCCATCTTCTGTAGAGGTTAGTGTTCATGATAGTTCTTTAACCTAAGAGTTCCAGAAAGGGAATCTCTGATACTCCCTTCAAAAAAAAATGACCTATAGTGACTGGGGTTGTCTGTTCTGCTTCTGTGCTTAATGACTTACTCTAAACTGTATATAAAACCATACTGAGTGAGCCCAAATATTCCATCAAAATCATATTTTGAGGTGATTCCTTACATTGCTTAACATCTAGGGGTTTAGTAGTATTCTCTAGTTTTCTAGGAAGAAATTTAAATATATAAAGAGATGATATATAATATTACAAATTTTCTGTTACTTAATGTAATAAATGGTTTAAGGGGATTTTGACCAGAATCAGAATTCAACAACTTGATATAGACAGACAGCGTTTCTCAAGAAAATGCATTTAATATCACTTATACTAGAAGTGTATTAAGATAATAGTTTTAGTACTATGGATGTAGCTTAGCATCAGAGCACTTGCCCCAGTGTGCCTAAGGCCCCGATTTTGATTCTTAACACCACAAGAAAAAAAAATAAGAGAAAGAAGGGGGAAGTTGGAAAGAAAGGAAGTCTTTCAATATGAATTTGATTACTTGTATTTTTATCTTTATGAGAAATGTGAAGCCGGTGTTAGTGATTACCAAGACATGAGAAAAAATAGATTTATTTACATTACTTATCAAGAATATTCAGAATTCTAAATTCCAAATTCTAAAATAGGCAAAGAAAAAAGGGAACAGAATATTGCATAAGTGTACATTAATGCATGGATGGTAGGAAATGCATAAAGTAAATGCTTGTTTTGGAGCATAATGCATTTGTTTGTCTGCAAAACAGAAACAGTAACGTTTGAAAAACAATGCTCATCTCAAGTAAATTAAATGACCCGTTGGATGGAGTTGTTTGTAATTGTCCAGATAAAATGTCCATCCAAAATAATTGTAGTTTTAGTTTGGGTGAACAAAACTGAGACATATCTTGGGACATGAATTGCACATAATTTTGCCATTCCTTCATAAACATGAATTTAAAAAATTTTTCTCTCTTGGAAATGAGAGCACACTTTATACCGTGCATCCTGATAAGAGATAAAGTATATCTTGTTGCACATAATTTGTTAGGAATATAACATACATTCTTTATACTAAAAGATTATTTTGTAATTAGTAAATATGAAAGAACTTCCTCTTTATACAAGAAACATTGAGATTATTGAAAAATGTTCTCTGTAAATACTGACTAGTGCTGAAAAAGCAGATAATGAATTGTTTATCTCTTCATGTTTTTTTAGATATTGTATGTTAATCTTTAACTGTGCATGCACAGATTTTTAATATTCACAATGTAAAATAAAAGAGTATCAGATGATGATATTAATATTATTATATTCAATATTAACAACTACAAATTAAGCCAGTAATCTACATCTTTTTCTTTTGTTAGGAACAAACATTTCAAAATCATTCATGGCATATTAAATAATATTAAGTTAATAATATTAAGTTATTTTAATTCACATTCCTTTTATAGAGACTTATGTTAAAGGGAAATTATTTTCATAATTTAACTACTTTGTAGATATTTCTTAAAATATAATCTAGACATTTAAAGAAATTCTAGGAAACTAAGAGATTAAAACATGTCCATGTATCAAAACAGAAATCACATAATAAATGTGATCAATTATGTGTTACTCAAAAGTAGGATTAAAAGAATAAAAAAGGGAAATTGTGCTATTTGAAAATAATATTAAAATAATAAAAAGCAAAACAACAATAGAAATCTCAAGTAAATTAAGCAATGAAAAGTACATATACCACATTCTTCTTAAATAGATATTTACATATAATGAAAATGAAGTAACTGGAATGCTTCTAAAAAATTAACACACAACTTTATAAGCATGTTAAGTTAAGTTCCTTAAGCCAAAATATAGTTTAAATTTAAGGTATTAACTCTGCAGCAAGGAATTTAAACTAAACTTCAAGCCATTTCACACAATTCTAATTAACAATAAACTAATTATTATTAACAAGAAAAAGACAATCATTACTAACAATTAAACTGAAATAGAAAGGAGTATCATGTGATGAGATGCAAAGTTTATATGTAAAAGAAAAAAGAAACAGACCTCCCATGCAAACCAGTCATACTACTCCTGGGTATAGGCCATAAGGACTCCACACTCTGCTATTATAGAGGTAATTTAAACCCATGATTAATAGAGTTCTATTTATCAAAAGAATCATTTTTAGTGACTCAAACTCTTCTAGACCATACCTACATGTTCTATCTGATGTTCAGGTCTTATCTTTAATATCTTTAAGTATGCATGTATAAGGGGAGGAATGAACACAACTTATAAAGAGAGAACCATAAGCAAAAGTGCATATAGAGATGACTGGAAAAGCAGAGAGCAATGGGCAAAATACATATGTGACATTTAAACAGAAGGAGGTAAAACACATGAAGAGGGGAATTGGAAGGAAGGGAGGAAAAACAATGCATGAGCCAAAGGATGGAAAGGAGTGCTTTGCAACTCTGTCTTCCAGGCAAAAATTAGACATCATATTCATGACCTCACAGCAACTGTGGTTACCTGCAGAAGACCTGCATAATATTGGGCTCATTAGCAGGTTGTCATGGATGATGGAGAATGGCAAAATGTAAATAAATAAAATTATATCAATACAGGAAAAAGGAAATAGTAGGAAAAAAGAGGGAGTTCCGTGAGGGGAAAGAGTGGTGGTGGGAGTGGAGCATGTAAATTGAAAAAATATATTAAAAACTAATTTGAAAAAAGTATCATAAAAAGGAACAAAAACTATTTTTTTAAACAGGGGAGATTAAAAAGTTAGAGATGTAATTTAGCAGTAGCATATTGGCATAGCAAGTTTAAGGCATTGGGTTCAATTCCCATGTTGCTTTACTTTTCCAGAGAAGATACAGAGAAATGTCTCTTTGCCCTTGGTAAGACCCCAGTGGTAAACCAAAGAAATGATTGCTCTGAAGTCTAGCTTGCTAAACCAATGAGCTTATTGAAATTATAAAATGTGGGTGACTCACAGGCAGCTACCCTCACTCAAAAGCCCCCATAGGAGCTTCACAAAAGTGCTCCTTGATTTCACTGCCCAACTTGCAGCTGATTCCACAAAATATTCTCCTCTTCCCAAGGAATTATTTATTGCTTATTCTAGGAATTAGGAGAAAAGTAGCCCCTGTTTGTCAGTCAAAATCACAGGACCAAATGGAATAAGCAGATTGTCTGTTTGTCCTAAAAGAGCTGATGAACCCAGAGGTCTTAAGAGAACAGAAGTTGAGACTGAAATCCAAAATGCCTTGACTCGGGTTGACCCACTAGATGGTCTAATCCACCTTGATCTGATGGTATCAAAATTCTACCAGAGGGCTGGAGAGATTGCTCAGTAGTTAAGGCACTTGCCTCCAGTGCCTAAGGCTCCGGGTTCAATTCCCCAGTACCCACAAAAGCCAGACCCACAAGGTGGTGACCCTGGTATCTCTCTCTCTCTCTCTCTCTCTCTCTCTCTCTCTCTCTCTCTCTCTCTCTCTCTCTCTCTCTCTCTCTCTCCTTGAAAATGAATAAATAAAATATAAAAAGTCTACCAGATATCCCCATATACATTCACTGCAGCCAGTCTGATCCACCCTGACTTCATACTTAATGTACACCCCCAGGTCACTGTGGGGTGACCCCTTGGAGCTCCTTCCAGCTTGGAGCTTCTCTGCTTTACTTTTCACTTTCTCCTTCACCCTCACTTTCTTTTCCTAGTAAACCCTTACCTGTCCTTCTGCCATGCCTGCACTTGACATTCTTTACAGCTCACAAAATAAAAATCTTGAGAGCCAAGTTTGGGACCACCTTTTTGAGTTTCCGGGGCTCTAAACACTTCCCAGAGCTGAGAAAGACCATCCATAGATCTCAAAGTCCACAAACCCATATGACCTAAAAGAGGGAACTGTGAGTCTTGCAATTTGAGTGAGTCTCTTGATTCTCACATTTCATTCATTTTCTAAGTCTTAGGAGTCTCTCTTCCCTCCAGAAAAGATGTTTTGTTTTGTTTTGTTTTTAATTTCTTAGGTAATAGCTCCACAACACTCCAACCCTTCATGCAGCTGGGACATTCATACTTCCCTCTTCTAAATGTCCCCTGAGCCTTACAGAGGGTGAAGTAGATGTCTGATTAACTTTATTTTTATGATTGAATAATGAGCTTCTGTGTCATAGGAGAGGTCATTTGTTCTCAACAGCTTGACAGTATGACTCTCTATAGTCGTAACTGCTACCCACTGCAAAAAAAGTTTCTCCACTAAAGGTGAAGTTTATAACATCAGTAATCTATCAATGGTTATAAAAATAAAAGTTTAGAAGTCATTATCACAGGCACAACACATGATTTTACAAAACAAAAGCATTGGTTTGCCTACTCCCCAAACCTTGTTTTTTGTTGTTGTTTTGTTTTGCTTTTGCTTTTGTTTTTATTTTGGCCCCTTTTACAACACAAACATGAGTTTCTTTCTGTGGGATGGGCCTTAAGTCCAATCACAAAGTACTTGGTTGCATTTTCAGCAGTCACACCATGATTGCATAGGCGTGTAAGACTTTCCCAAAATGTTGGTAGTATAGCTTGGAGGGTTCATAATTTAAAAGGACTGTCAGCAACTATTATCCTCCACCAGTCTTTAGAGTGCTTCCTAACACTACAAAGCCAGCAAACAGGGAGTTTAACTCCAGCTCAGTCCTATATTGTTTTGCCGACCTCCTAAACCAAAGCCTACATAGAATGCCTTCAACAATAGCTTGTCAGGGTATGTCATTGGTGCGGGGATGAGGGGCTAATCACAGAACCATGGGTTAATCTTGGGATCCTTCATCATTGATGAGCTCCACTGCAGCATGGGTGATGATTTGGGAAACTTGCATCAACTTGTAGGAGTTCTGAGTCCCAATTATATACATCTCCACCAAAACGTCTCTTCTTCCCCAGAAGTTGTTAACTGAATATATAATATCAGGTGGGGCCTTGTGAGTCTTGTAATGGTCTGAGCATCTTACATAGATTCATCTAATCTTGACTATTGTCAACACAAAACAGAAATTACTACTCTGCCTAGATTTCATGCTCAAACTAGAATAGTAGAGATTGCCCTTGCCCTGCTAATTCAGATTGACCTTAACAAGGAGGGATTTTTCTGATAGATGCTAAGATTTATAACTGTATAGCATTGCATTGTTCTAATCATCACTTTCTTTTATAGACTGCCATAATTATTGTAAAATTTGGAAACTCATTATAGCTGTTAATGAGAGTGCTTTATATATGGCATTCTCATAAATAAGTATACTTTGATTATTCTTCCATTATTGCTTTCACTGGTTTCATAAGGCAAACAGGAATAGAGTGAAATTGAGTTGTTACTTCATCTGGTAACCTAGCACCTGCAGACACTCAGATTTAACTATTATCTCTCTCATCCATCAGGGTCATATTCATTGTAGGTATCTTTAATTTCATTTATATTTCTGTAACTAGCCTACATAAAAGCATTTTTGTACCATAATAACAGACATGTCTTAAACTTTTGCATTATTATTACCATCATAACATTTTATAATTGCAACAGAAATTACCGGTAATAAAACCTAATTTGAATATTTGCTGTTATTTTATTTATTTAGTAAGAGGCATAGCTCCAATTTAATATGAACATTTATTCTGACTGGATGGGCATCCTGAAGCACAGATAGGTTGGCATTATTTCATGCATTGGAATAGACTGTGCAGAAAAATAACTTTTTAATTTTGTTCACCCAGGGTATCACACTCTAGACTATGTTATACTGGAATTCATCATAGCTTAGGCTGATCACAAACTCATGGCAATCCTTCTGCCTCAGCCTCCCAAATGGTTTGATTACAGGCATGAGGAATCAGCTTGGCTTCAAATGGGAAAAAATGTTAGTTGCCTTACAAATACTCTGATCATCATAATTGATTGGACCTCTTGGATTTGTTTTACAGCAGTTCAATTATTTTTGCAAAATTACCCAGCTGTGGCTAACTTTGCTTGTCTTTTAAGAGCTACTGCTTTTAAATATAAAATAGGAATTGTTCGTTGATGGAGCACATCTCCTGATGAGGCTGTTGATCAGCATCTTTCTGAGGACCTCTGCATGATTCACAAATTCTAATAGATGTGATTCAATGGATCATGAAGTCTAAAACAAAGACTTCACACATTACAGACAAACGGTTCATCTCCATTCTGTTTTTTTTCTTAGCAATGAGTTATTATTCCATAATTAAATAATTCATAGTAGTTGAAGAACAAATACTTAAAATAATTGAAAATAAATTGGCTTGGAGTCTTTCTAATTCTTTATATAAGTTGTGATTTGTGAGTTAATTTTTATTTAATATTATACATATATAATATTCAGAACTAATTACAAATACTACTCTCAGACATAAAAATGAAAGAAACATAAAGAGATGTCCTTTATGCAATGAGGTTTTATTTTGGAGATGATAAAAACAGAATGACAAACCAGGTTATAAGTGCATGGAATCTGTGGCCCCTAGTATGTCCAGGAGCAAAGGTAGACTGGGTTTTACTGGAGAAAAGAAAGCTGCAGAAAGGGTTTAGAAAGAAAGTGCATTGGAACCTGCGGTGTGCAGGAGCGCCAATGGTAGGGATCTTCAAGCAGCTGCAGTTGGTGGGTACGAGTAATCTTAAAGTCTTAGCAAACTGTTATGTTTGACTGATTCTCAGAATGTATGTCTTACAATAGGCAAGATTATTTATAGGTTTTTGCCATAAACCTGCAGCCTCAACAGTGTATTTTATACCTTAAGGAAGAACTATTATTTTATACCTATATTTGATTTAACAAAGTCTTAGTTGGGCTGGAGAGACTGCTCAGCGGTTAAAGCACTTGCCTCCAGTGCCTAAGGCCCCAGGTTCAATTCCCCAGGACCCACATAAGCCAGACCCACAAGGTGGTGGCCCTAGTACATTCCCTCTCCCTCCCTCCCTCCCTCCCTCCCTCTCCCTCCCTCTCTCTTCTCTCTCTCTCTGCTTGAAAATGAACAAATAAAATATTAAAAAAACAAAGTCTTAGCAATGCAGTTTATAGTAATCCTCAAGAGTTTGTCGCCTGCTAATTAATTTAGTCCAGAGGTCCATATTAGCCCATCATCCATAAACCAAGCAGTTGCCTTGAAAGTGCCTATTATTCTAATACTTCTAAAGACTTCGGAGCTCACAATTGCCTGAATTCAACCATACAGTCTTGAATCCTTAAGAAGCCCATATCTGCAGATATCATAGTGATCACACAATTACTATACAGTAAAACTAAGTGCCTAGCCACTTAGAGGAATTTTATCTATAGCAGGCAAGATTCCACTTAATCCCTCATCCCCATTAATACTCTGACTATTAAACAAGCTAGCAGACCACTGATAATGAAGAAACAGTATCTGAGAGGATGTATTCCCAGGTCTCCATGGATCACTTGTATAAAATGTAATCAGGGATGAAATAACTCATCTAAACCTGCTAGGGATACTTTTATCTCAGCGTGCTTTTGCATTTTCATTCACTGCATGTAGCCACTGTAACGGATTTTGACAATGGCTGATTCCAACTGTATCTTAAACTGCTAAACGACTGTACAAACGAAGAGCATCATTCCTTAATGTTTATATTGGCTATAGTATTCATCATTTGAATATCTCATAGTTTAAAAGGAAGGAAACAAAAATAAACAATACAAATGTGGGTCTGGAGAGATGGTTTAGTGGTTAAGGAGCTTGTCTGAAAAGCCTAACAACCCAATTTAATTTCCCAGTACCCATATAAAGCCAGATGCACAAAGTGACACATGTATCTGGAGATCATTTGCAGAAGCTGAAGGTACTTGCATCTTCTCTCTCTCTCTCTCTCTCTCTCTCTCTCTCTCTCTGCTTGAAAATTAAATAAATAAAATACATTTTCAAAATAATACAAATATAGTCAACATTACACTAAGTATTCATATTATGGCAAATTTAAGAATTATTGAGAAAAAATTATAGTCTAATTGTAATGGTTTCTATTATGGGTCAAATGTGAAATGTCCCTTTCAGACTCCCATGTTTAAATACATAGTCTTACAGCTAGTGTGGGAAGATCCTGAAACATGGGATTTAACTGGCTTGGGTCACTATCATCAGGCCCTGAGGGTGATAACTTAGCCATGCTTCAGCTCCTGCCTGCTATTATATAACTTGCCCCATACTCTCATCCATAGGAATTGATCCAACCTCTCTTCTCTGCCATGATGTACTGAAATTCCTCTGACATGGTGAACCAAAATGACCCCTTCCCCTTTAGCTTGCTTCTGCCAGGCATTTTGTCTCAGCAAAAAGAAAAGTGACTAATAGTCTATGACAACATTACTAACAACAGATTTTACCAACTGCATGAAATTATTGTATAAATATCAAATAATATTTGTCTTTATTTCTGATCATTTAGTTTGCAATCCAATTCTTTACATAATAGTGTATCAATAACAATCATTTATTCTCATATTAGTAAAACTATGAATATGTTCAGTTTTATTTAATGAAAATTAGTGTAACAGGAAAAAGACTATTTTAATGAATTTTAGCTTTGTTTGTTTTTGTATTTTTTTTTCCACTCTAGCCCAGACTAATCTGGAATTCACTATGTAGTCTCAGGCTGGCCATGAACTCATAGCGATCCTCCTACCTCTGCCTCCCAAGTGCTGATATTAAAGGTACACACCATCCATCACACTCGGCCCTCTTTTAGCTTTTATATTGGTAATTTCACATACCAATTGACAGAATTACCATATATATATATATATATATATATATATATATATATATATATATATATATATATATATTATATATATATATACATATATGTGTGTGTGTGAGACTTTGGATTTGAACATTTGGGATATCCAACCTACAATTGAAACAAACTCTTTTTCTAGAAGAAATAAAAGTATTGCTATTTGACCACAAAATTTTAATGACCTAACACAGTGTTAGATGTCCCTATGGTATAGCCTTTAACAGTAGCCTATCAGTATATTCACTAAACAGAGATTCCCATCATTTTCTGAGCCACAAACATCCTACTAATAGATTTAAAAAAGGTTAATGTTATGTGTATTCATAAGACAAGTTAGATAAACTAAATTATGATTATGCCATAATTACCTAATATTTCCATTGAAACAAATTTCTATTATCAAACACTTCATTTTTACTGGCGCTCAGAAAGCTGTTGTAGGCTGAGTAGTTCTAATAACAGTGACTGGAAAATAGGTTTTTGAATCTTAAAACTCCAAATCTTATTTCTATGTTAGTTATTGCTGTTTTTGCAGTAACTATCCTATTCTGAGAAAGAGTCTCCAAAACAACTTCTACAACATCATGAGTCAATAAATACTACGTAACTTTAACTATAAGATGAATGTAGTTTAATATTTTATTGAATTATTTTCCACTGACCATGTCTTTACAGGTTGCTTGCATTTTCACCAATTCAGAACTTGAAATACCAAATAGTGCTATATTTCATTATTTTGTTTCAAATAATTCTATTAGTATTTGTTAGGGGTTTCAATATGATCGTTCCAAATATCTATATAATGTACTTTAATTATACTCACCCCCTCTATTATTAATTCTTATCCTTCCATCTCCCTAGCAGCCCTCATCTTACTTTCATGAAGAATCAAATTATGTAATTTGGAGGAAATGTTAACTGAAGTAAGTTAGTCTTCACAAAGACAATTGTCACATATTTTCTCTCATCTGTGTAATATAAAAATAAAAGATATTGTAGATAATTGTAAATATTCACTACTGCAAATGTTATCTTTTTCTACATATTATTTTAAACCATTTTATACGTATTACAAGACAAATGGGTCAAAGGATTTTGAATTCCTTTTATTCTATACATTAATTGGATCCTTTCTACTATTAAAAGCACTGATTTTCATTTAACAACATCAGCTCACTGAAATATAATGCTTTACTAGTAATTCCTAAGGAATTCTCAAAAAATTATCATGAGTAGCACGCATGACATTTATATGAACTTTATAATTGACTAGAAGCATATATCAAAGCACAAAGCATATCAGTTAAAGAATTATCTTACTGAGAGAGCACTCAATTTTTTCATAATTACTATATGGTAATATGCCTAAGAAAATGTCTTGCACTAATGGGAACCTAATAAATTATTAAAATACTGATTAATTAAATTATGCTTAAGTAACTTCTTTTATTCAAATGTTTTTGATTGCTTTTGGAAAACATGCATCTTTAGTTTTCATCTTTCCAGGCTTCAAATAATCACTGAAATTAGTAAATAAGTACCTGAAACCACTCTCCGCCTCAATGCAGAAATTAATTAGTACCTGATATCTGGATCATAAAAACAATTCCCATGATTATTTCTATAGGAGGCTTAAAATTTCCACCTTCTCTATTCTATGAATAACCAGATTTGAAGAGATAATAATCATTAAAATTACCCATTTAAATTATGTAAAATATCTTATTCTTTGCATCAGCTTTTGGCCAGAACTTGGTCTCTGCTGTGAGAACACAAGTGTGAGTGAACACAGAGAACACTTTTTAAGAGTGTCCATAGCCTGGATATCCCTAGTTATCCTCCATGCCTGCACATGTCTGAACAGCAAAAACAGAAAGAATACCTCTGTTTGAGCACTTACTTTCCTCTTATGATTTGTGAAGTGTACCTAATCAAGTAATCATCATTCAGGTAAAAGTATTCAGTGAATTCATTGACTCTGAATAGAAATGAACATTTTCCTAAAAATAATGACCCTAATTCTGTTCCAAAAAATAGTTATAATTACAAATCAGGAAGAAAGTAGAAGAAAGATATTACATTGTAAGGCAGATACATAATGTGAGCATCAGAGACAATCTCCTTTGCTAAAGGTAACCATTGTTCTATAGGGAAGAATAGGTAGTATTTTTCATAAGGGTTGCATGCTTTCTCATCTAATAACACTACATAGGTACTTAATCATGTTTGAAGGGATGGTGAATTACTACTGAAGATCACAGAATAAATCGCTAGCTGACAGCCAGTCACAAATCACTCTTACTAATGTGGGTCTTATCAATCTCCCAATGTAAAAACTCTCTTATTGATCAAATACTCAATTTTTGTACTCATATTCACTGTATATGAACTCATGGGTTAATCTGTTTCTAATCTTTCTCAAGCTTTATTGCTAGAATTGTCTAAAATAAATTAAGAGTTAACATAGGAACAAATAAATACAAACCTTTAAACTGCACATACTATTTATTGACACTAAAAAGTTTTTGGAAAACCTCAAGTATAAGATCTGTATATCTTACATACAATCTTACCGGATGCCAAACTTTGGTAGTGTTATTATTTTTTGTTATGAAATTGAAGGAGTCTGAAAATTCCACCAAAAATCACCTTACACTGTTAATATAATTCCCCATTGGTCTCTTAACCAATAGTATAGGTTCAATATTGGAGCCTGTAAGTAAACTTTACAGGCTAGTGGCTATTGAAATGGCTATTTTTCTCTTGAAAGTTAATGGAACGATTGCTGTTTTCTCTTGTTTATTTTTCTTTATGATGGAGAAAAGCAAACAATAAAAATCAAATAATATAAACAAATCTATAGGCTCCTGACTCTTAAACAGGACTGGATTAAGTAATGTGAAAAAATCACATACATCTTACAGGAAAAAATGCTTGAAACTTCTCAGCGACTTCAGCCAGTGGTGGCCTGGACCTCACCTCTCCTCATTATGTCTAATGAATGGCACTTAGGATCCCCTGGGAGGTCACTTTAAAGAAACTGATTTTATTCATAGGTTTGACTCTTGGTCAAATGATTATCAGTTATCCTTCTAAATACCAAATTCACTATTTAATGAGGAAGTGTGTCTCAAATTCCAATATAATTTTATAACTTTATGATCATAAAACATTTTGAATCTATGTTAGTACACTTTTAGTTTAAATTGAAGAATGGCAATTTGTGGGATTTGTCATTCTTAGGTGTGTGGTGTGCATGCCTGTGTGACTGTGTGTCTGTGTGGATGTGGATGCTCATTGTGGAGATGCACATGTGCACATGGGAAGGCCAGACGTTGACATTGGTATCTCCTCACCTGCTCTTCACCTTATTTTTTTATTTATTTTAAAAAATATTTTATTTATTCATTTGAGAGAGAGAGAGAGAGAGAGAGAGAGAGAGAGAGAGAGAATGAGCACCAGGGCCACCATCCCTGTGGGTCTGGCTTATATGGGTCCTGGGGAGTTGAACCTAGGGCCTTAGGCACTCTCCAGTCCCACCTTATTTTTTAGACAGGATCTCTCACCCAACTCAGTGTTCACCAATTTAGCTAGCTAAACCCCATAGATCCTCCTATCTCTGCTTCCCACCATCATGCTCATCTTTTACATGGACACTGGGGATCCAAACTCAAGTCTTTATGCTTACATGGCAAACACTTTACTGATTGAGCCATTTCTCCAGCCCAGTTGATGATAATTTAAAATCGCAGATGTGTACGCCATAGCAGTCATTTCATAAAACACAAAATTAGTAACAGCAGAGATGGTTTCTCTCATATTCATTATTTTATACATATATCTGAAAACAGAACTGTATATAGAGGAAGTTCTGGTACTGACATCTGAATTAATGTACATGACTTGCCTTCATTTAAAGATAACCTCTACAAACTCTTCAGTAATTGGGAATGTCTCAGTTTCTTTCTCTTTATAGGTCCACGTTATCACCCAATTTGCTGAAACACTTAGCTACAGACACAGTAAATTGCTAAACAATGGCATATCAATTACATGAATCGTGGTGGGACCACACAGTTAACTACAAAGTATGCTTTAACGATGTAAAAATATTACGTTGATGCTGTGATTGTTTTGCACTCCAGGAAAGCTGTCACACAGCAATGCTAGTTTTAATAGTGTTTTGAAAAATAGCACAGTGGAAATTCCAAATGTTATGATTTTCAAAAATATAGAACATCTTTATTGTATATTTTAATAGATATTTAGTGTGCAAGCAGAATTGTCTAATGATGTATCTTTCTTTCCTAAGTTGTTATGATAAATATGATCTATTTTCAACTATACTTCTCCAACTGTATTTGCTAATGCTTTCATTGATAATTTTAATTTATATGTATTATGAAGAGCTTATACTTTTATTTTATAAATGGCTCTCTATTCATGGGTTTTCCATTGGAGAATTCAATCACTTTCAGATCAAAAATATTTGGGAGATGGTCTGTATATACTGAGCATAAACTGATTTTTTTTCTTTATTTTCTAGGCATTACAATATAAAACTATTTGTAAAGCATTTACATTGCATTGAGTATTATGAATAATCTACAGATAAATTACTCAAAATATGCAGGAATATATGTATGTTCAAATTCTAGGCCATTTCAGATAAAGGACTTAGCCTTATGAAGCATGCTCAGGAATATTGGAACCCACATTTCAGGGATGCCAAGGAATGACACGTTATATAGCTTGTGTCTTATCTATGCAAAATTCTTAGATTTATTTTTTTAATTCTTATGTTCTTACATATTTGTTGGGTTTTTCATAAAATATTGCATTCTAATAATTATAATTTAAAAATCAGGGATTAGTGCTTTGACATTTTTATTTTGAATAGAGGAAGTTGGTTAATTAAAATTTTATGTTTTTCCTATGCATATGTATTTCATATACATATACCCGTTTATTGGCAACCAGTTATTAAATTTGTCACAGACTATTAAAACATTTTTTTGCTTTTACCATACATTTAGATTTATGAAAATGTATTTTAGATTTAAATAAATGTATGTTCATGTTTTGTAAGTGCTGCATTATTTGTTTTCTGTAGAATCTTTGTTCACATCTGTATTATATAAATACTATTTCTCAATACATATTATATTCTCATATGTTTCTTTAAATCAAATTCTCGGGTTTCTTAAATCTCATTAGTTCAGTCATAGAAATTCTCTAAAATTATTCTATTAATTGATAGGATTTTCTTTCTGCACAGCATTCATCCTTAAGAGCTTTTGTCATTCCACAGCCCTCTTTACTGGATCGCTTTGAGAAGGGGTCAGACAGATGAAGAAAAAATGCAATGCAAACCAAGACGAGGAGCCAGTGCCACATAAAGCAATGGGACATTTAGGGGGAAACAGGAACCCAATGGGGAAAATACTTCAAAGACAAGGATGTGTTGCTTCATGTCCATTGCTACTGCTAGGACACAGAATGAGAATTCAGAACTGCACGATGGCTCTTTCCAGCCTGCTGCACAAGTGCAGTTTCTGAGGAGTGATGAGAATAAGAACTCAAAGGAAGGTTTAATGGAGGATGGAAGGGAAAGAATCAGAAGCTGCAAGTCGCTAAAACATTTTTATGAGCTTGGTTAATGAGGAAAAAAAACTTTATGACATGAATAGCATTTTATGAGATGATTAGAATAAGCTAACAAAAAATAAAAATTGAGAAGATAGTGACGATAAAGGCAGGTGGAGTATTTTACTTACATTTATGAAAGAGGGCGCATCAAGTGTATTGAGGAATGGTTGATAATGGCCAAGATGTAGGAAAAGAGGTTAATTTTTCAGGAGAGAGTCTGGTGGAAACCAAAAAAAGAAGTAAAACCATGATCTGGCAGTGATGGTAGAAGAAAGAGCTCAGAGATGGGAGGCAAGTGAAGAGAAGAGAAAGGATGGCCTAAGAGAAAAAAGGGGAAATGAGACAAATGAATGTGGTATGGTTATTCTATTCTGTGATTAGCTTTTTTTCTTCCCTTTTATATCATTTAAATGAGAACAGGCCAATTATATTGATATTTGCTAAAAGAATATCTTAAAAATGAAAGATCTTCCTAGCTATCCTTCATGTCTATCCAAACATGTATTTGAATCCCTTCCTCAGCACTCTGGGGCTGAACTTTATCAGTTCAAATAGTAGAGTAAAAAAAAATCAACTAGTAAAGATTCTAATAATGTCATAGCCAGAAAAACTTTTATGTTTGTTTTTGACAAATTCTGCCTGTTCATGAAAATCAGCCTAAATCATGGGTTCCAGTGATGACTCATTGTATTGACATTTTCTCTAATCCTCTCTCACACTGAGTTCAGATTTATCTATGGGTCCAATAGTGTGATTTCTAAAGCAAAGACATAAATAACATTGCAATTCCTACTTTCATCTTAGCATTACCTACTCTGTGCCAGGCCCTCTCATAGATAAGCTACCAAAAGGGCCCCGCAAAAGAGACCATGCAAAAATAAACTGAAACCTTTTGGTAAAAGCCAAGAATAACACACCAGATTTGTGGCAACAACTCTAAAAAGTAAACCCTTCAACTCAATCAAAATTTTTGGTATCCATAGTCACTGCTAGCCAATATCTGAAACAAGCTCAGGAAAGTCTCCAGGTCAAAGCCTGGCAGTCAAATCACATTAAAATTCCTGAGCCCGAAAAATTAGGAGAGGTAGCAAGTTATTTTTAATGAGAAACTAATCTGTAAGATTTATGGATAAGCAATAGATAACTAACAAAAATATTTTGTTCTGGGCTGGACAGAAGGCTCAGCGTTTAAGGCACTTGCCAGCAAAGCTTAACAGCCTAGATTTGATTCCCCAGTACCCACTTAAGCCAGATGCAGAAAGTGGTACATGCATCTGGAGTAGCAGTGGCTGGAGACAGGGCATGCCCATTCTTTTTCTTTCTCTCTCTGTTTCCCTTTCTTGGTATGTCTCTACTTGAAAATATTTTTGCTATATATATATATATATATATACATATATATACACACTATGTAAAGAGACTGTATAATAAAGATCAGTTCAGATTGAATGGAAGTCTGTGATTTCATATAAACTAAGAGAACTGAAAAAATTGTGCATTTTTTCCAAACTACAGTGAATATATGAAAAATAAATATGAGGCAAAAAGGATAAATGAAGCATTATGTAGGTAGAAAACAGAATAAAAACAAAATAGAAAGTGATAACAGCATATTTTCTTGAAAGGTAGGAAATGCTATTTTTTCTTCTTAGACAAATTTAACTTGTCATTATTTCAAGATTAAATATCTTGACATACTTACTATTTTCTTACCATGAGAATTTCTGAAAGATATCCACACAATTAGCAGTCACTTGCTGAGGACCAACTGTACGCAAGTACTATGATAATCACTGGCTTTACTGCAGTGAATAAGGAAGACAAAGCCTCTTTCTTCGACAAGCTTGAAAAAATAGTGGTTCAAAATAATAAACAAACACGCATGGCAATATCAGATAGGGTAAGCACAATGAAGAAAAATTTTTTAAAAGGTAATGTGAACAACATGATGGATGGTCTATTTAAGAGAGCATGGCCAAAGTCTAGCAAAGTCATCTGCTACTGAACAAAAAATAGGTAGAAATTTGATTCTTTACACTTGAGTGCATGAACGCTATTTCCCTGTGTTCCAAACTGAGTTCAATTTGGTTTTGACAGCCTCCTTATCTTTCCCCTCTCTTGAATGTTTAGTGAGGAAATTCAATCTTAGTCATTTTGCAAGAGGCTGCTTCTGTTCCCTAGAGTCAGACTAGAGTCTATACTTAACTAACTTTGGAACCACAAAACACAGAGAGATACAATTGTCCTATGTTATATGAACCTTGGACCACTCAAACCCCTATGGATGTTGATGATGCACACCACCTCCCAAGTGTTTCATTGCTGTGATCCCAGAGGCTTAACCACTTACATTTCAGTGCCCAGGAGCCCATGTTCTCCTTTGAATACCCCCACCATTCCTGGGTCAGTAGAGAAGAGGAAAGTATAGCCTGTCTCAAATCTCAAGATATCCAGTTTACAGGAGCTGGGGAATTCCTACATTCTAGGGTCACTTGTATCCTGACTTTTGAAATGTAAAATCCAAACAGTCTCAACAAACCTGTCAACCCATAATGAGTCTCTTAACTACTCCATGAAAATAAGGGGAATGAATCCACAAAGAAAAGGAGGCAAAAAAATTGAAAAGCACCTTATTGTGAATGGAAAAGCTATAGGAAGACAACATAGTCAATTTTTCAGTCTGCTTATCTGCCAAAAGTAGTAAAACAAAGAGGGACTTAAACAGTTGTCTTAATTTGTTGACAGGGTTACACTTTTCAGAATTGAGGATTTAAGTTTAAGAGATATCCATGTATGTTAGTCTAAGATAAATAACCTAATGTAAAGAACTATTTATTTGGCTCAGTTTTGAGTTTCACCCTATGGTTGTTGGACCCCATGTTGGGGCCCGA
Organism: Zapus hudsonius; assembly: GCA_004024765.1. NCBI lineage: Eukaryota > Metazoa > Chordata > Mammalia > Rodentia > Dipodidae > Zapus > Zapus hudsonius. Next base: position 16,672 of record PVHP010010006.1, on the reverse strand, counting down.
GGTGAGGCAGAACTTGTAGGGGAAATGCAGGAGCTGCCTACCTTATAGAGGCAGAGAAAAACATGAAAGCAGAGACCTAGGACTCCAAATCTCTTGGACGGACATGTCTTCAATGGTCTAAATCCTTTCCTTTAGGCTTTCTAAGGGCTTCACCACCACTCAATAATAACACAGGCTGACAACCAATGTATGGACCATTGGAGGACATTTAACATTTACATTACAGCCATATATTTGTGGCACAACAGAGTATACTGAAAGACAGGAAACATATATATTTGAGTTGACCTGTGGTAAGACATTATCTGTTCTTTCTGAAGGTAATTCTCTTTATTGTGTTAAATAAGCCAGGTACAAAGACCCATGATGAATGGTGCATGCATTTGTATGCATGATACATGGTTCCATTTATCTGAAATTTGAGCACTAATGGCTGTTGAAGAAAGTGATAGCTTAGATCAGATGATGGAATGATAGAAAAGTCCATTTAGAGGGAGATTATTAGATGATAAATATATCCTATAGCTTGATGCCCACATTTGTCCAGCTGTGCACTTAAGAGATGTACAAAGACCAAAGTATGAGCAGGTGCCATGTAGTTTTAGTTTAGGACCTTTTTCTGCCAAGAGGAAAATGCTCTATAATTGCTAATTCCATCACATAGCAGAGGACAGCAATTGAGCAGGTGAGGGTGCTTCAGACACAGAGAAAGCTACCAACACAGGGAGACTGCTGGAAGACCTTCCCAAGTTAATGACCAGAACAGGCAAGGGAATGAGGCAAGCCACACAAAAGGCTGTACACAAAGTGAAATGTCAATAGCTAGATGTTCCGCTTCAAAGATTGATCAAATATAGCAATTCTGGTCATGGAATGAGGAAGAAACATCTCACCAGAATATGGCAATTAGCAAGACGTTGCCAGACTCAGATAAAAGGGCAGAGTCAATAAAAATAGCACAAAAACAATGAATGGTGCTCCTCTTGAGGACAGGGAGAGGGATAATTTATGAAAAGAAGAAGAATGCAGGAAATGAGAGTGCCTTAACAGAAGGAAGAGAAAAATGGAGGGTGCTCCTTTGGGGCGCAATGAGTATCTTAATCTAGGAAGAAAGAGAATTACTGTTATTCAATAGGAAAGAACTCCAAGCCTATGAATAAATTTATGTCCATGTGAATAAAATTATATGAAACATAAATATTACATAATAAAACATTCATGTTCTTTATATCCTTTTAATGGAACCATTCTATTTTATTGAATATTTTCATATTTTATATGATGAAAGTATCTCTGTAGTCATCCTTACAGAACTCCCCAAACTGAGAACACCTGAGCAACTATTTTGTCTATCTCGATATGCTAAAGACAGACTTTGTGAAATCTACCTTTACATCACAAGGCCTAATACTTCCTCCTGAAATCCACACTGGCCTGAAAGCTGGCTGGAAGCTGAAAGTAGGAAGGTAGACCAAGAAGCAACAGGGAGAGTGCAGTGTGTGAGACCGACCTGTCCTCTAGACGAGGGTTAGTCAGGTCTATGTCAATTCAACAAGATATCCATAGCAAAATCAGATCCAGGTTTAAACGTGCTTTTTTTTAGCATATAATAGACTCTATAAAAGAAACTGGATAAAGAAAAGTAAATGCAGAATGTAGTTTCATCAGCTTACAATTAAGCAGGAAACTATTTGAAACATAAATGCACTGTACATACAAAATCATTATATAATGGGTTCATTCTACATGTGTGTGCATCTTTACACTTTCTTTTGATTTCCATTTCTTGCTTAGGCCACAGGAAATGAAAATTGATTACTTTCTTGGATAACAGATTTTCTAAACTACCTAGTGAGCAAAGCTGATTTTCATGTCAAGAAGCCCACCTACAAAGATGTTAGAAACCTATTAGTGACCCTGAAAGATAGATTTCTTTCTTGGTTTTTTTGTTGGTGCTGATTTTCAATCATGACAAAATTTGAAGCCTATTTACTGGATACTAAACTGTAAGTTGGTCAGGTTTATGTGAAAATTATCATTATCATGGTAGAAAAAAAGAATAGATATGTAAAAGAGTTACTGGTAGTCATTTCTCCAAGCCAATAATAATAAAAAAAAAAACTTGATGTAAGAAAATCATTCTTTGTAGCTTCAATTGTTACATAGGAATCCATGAAGTAGAATTCATTGGTGTTTTAGTCAGTGTTTAAAGGAATAATACATGAGTGGTATAATTATTGTGTTATACACTTTGGGAACAAATAGACAAACTCTGACATGTTGACCCACTTGCTGTCTAGTTGAGGGGCCTTAGACAAACTATATTAACTTCTAAAAAAGAGAAGATGATATTCCTTAAAATATATACACTTAAGAAAAAATAGGATAACATATAAAACACTATCTACACTTAGAACTTAGGAGAGAAACAAATTATTTTTCTGCGCACGACTTAATATATTATCACAAACGTGCAAGATTAAAAAACAGAAGCATTTTTTCACAGTACTTGGTATCAGAAGTTCAATATTCATATCACTAGCCATGAATGCTCCGGAGACTTGGATGGATTTAATGTCTTGCTTCTTCCTGGCTCTAGTGGATGCCTGCATTCTTTGGTTTGAACTAAAACCCCTCTTCTCTCCACTTTCTCTAAGCTCTCTCATCTTTGCAAACATCTTATTTCTGTTTCCCAATTATCAAGACACCTGTGAAAGAATATTCACCAATAATGAAGTTTGACTCCCTCATCTCAAGATTATTAATTTACTCACACCCCAAAAGGCCCTCTTTTCATATAACTATTTACAATTAACAATCATTAAACTGTGGCTATATCTTTAGTGGCATGGGGTCATTTTTCCTCATCACAGTGCTCAATTTTAGGAAGCCTTGAATATGGATTATTCCATTAGTGTTTGCTACATTGTGGTGATTAGAATATGAATGCATGTTCCCCATAACCTTGGGGATTTTTAAGATTGAGCTTGCAACTTGAGTCTCCAGTAGGCTGATCCCAGCTGGGGAGGTATCATTGGGGGAGGATCTTGTAGATCAGTCCCAAGGTATGTTCAGAGCAGGTTTGACCTCTGGCTATTCATTGTTTGCTAGCTATTTTAGTGGTATCTCTCTACTACACATCTATGGAAGTGAGCCAGTTTCTTTTGTTATTGACGGCATTTCCCCTGGATTCTCCAAACCTGAAATAAACCCTTTCCTTCCAACAACTACTCCTGATCAAGAGTTTTGCCCAGCAGTGAGAAATTAGTAACAATAGAGAAATTGTTATCAAAAAGTAAGGTAGGTAGTTGCTGAGATGCATCTGACCGTGTGGGTTTGGATCTTTTGGAACTTGTGTGCTGGAGTAATGCAAAAAGATTTGGTCCTTTGTACTGGAGAAGCCTTGCAGTTCTGTAAGCAGAGCTTGATAGACTATTCTCTTGAGAGTTTGAAAAGGCTAAATGCAGAGATAATGGTGGACTATGAAGTCTTGGCTTATGAACTTGTAAAGGGGAAAGAGAGAACTTTGTTGGAAGTGGGCTACTGACAGAAAGGCAAACTGTGTTCATCCACCCATGCCCAGAGAGTTTGATCAAGGTTGATTTTAATAGTAGACTAATGTGATTGCTGGAATGCATACAACTGAAAGATATACAGTATTTCACACAAAAAAAATATCAAGCAAGTTTGAAGTTACTACCTTAAAGACTGGTTTTAGTTTACTAAAGCTACAGTTGTGAAGCCAAATACCACTCTTAAGGGTGGGCCGATTGTTTCTCATTTAAAAAATGAAAAGGATGTCTGAGTGTGATATCCACCCATGAAAGGATAAAGTGAGTAAAAATACAAATTCTTTTGTAAGGAAGGGGCTTAAAGGAAGACTTCTGAAAATTAACCTGCTCTTCATGGTCAGTGTTTATTTTCCCACTGCATATCTGGCTATGCTGCTTACCTGGTATTGTTTTTAAAGCATGATCTATGCAGGAAACTGTGTCATCAAGTAGACCATGCTTTTGTCTTTTAGAAATGGTCCCTGGGCAAGCAGGGAATTGAGTCCCAGTAAGGCCATTATATAAAGGTGAACCGATTTCAGAAGCCACTGTTAATATATGGCATTTGAAGCAGGGTAGAAATTCCTGATGGAGACCAAGTTAGGCCATTGTATGGAGCTATGAAGATGGACCATGGTTTGCACTGGAGACCCAAAGATGTTTTGGTTATACAGAGCCTGTGGAATAACAGCCATGGAGAGCAGCTGGATCAGGATGAAATTTTTCCTAAGAGAGGCAGAGATTTCTTTGTCACTGGTTATGGATGTTGGACTTGAACTGCAATTGTTTGATGTTTGCCTGCTAGTTATTGATTTTGCATTGGTCCAGTCTCTCCTTGCTCTGACTTTTTGCAATGGAAATGTTTTTCTGTGCCATTCTGTGTTGGAAGTATGTAACTATTTTTTATTTTAAAGGGCTCACAGTTAAGAGACAGTTTTAATCTCAGATGAGATTTAGGACTTTTGAATAATGATAAAGTTGGTGAATACTATAGAGACCTTTGAAGTTGGTCTGAGTGCAATTTGCATTGTGAGATGGTCATAAGTCTATGGGGGCAGGATAGAATGTGATGGTTTGAATATGGATGTATGTTCCCCCCATAGCCTCAGGGATTTTTGATTAAGATTGAGCTTGCAACTTGAGTCTCTAGTGGGTTGAGCCCTGCTGGGAACAAGGTCTCACTGGGGCAGATCTCACAGTTCATAGCGAGGTGATCTCATCTCTGCTATGATCTATTGGACGTGTGCCAACTTCTGCCATTAATGGTGTTTCCCCTGGATTCAGTACACCTGAAATAAACTTTTTCTACTCATAAATTGCTTCTGGCTCAGTGTTTTCCAAGCAATAAGAAAGTAACTGCAATATAGGAGCACTTGAGGGGAAAGGACATTATGCTATTTATGACATGTAGCCATCTTTGTAGGACTGGCCGAACATCATACAGAATTTTTTTTGGTTTATTTTCATTTTGGCTGAGGATATCCAAATATCAAGGAAACTTTTTGTAGGCATCAATTCATTCCATTAAATAAGACATAAATATTAATATTATTTATCCAGAAGCAAGCACATAATGAATGATAGCTAGAAGAACACTATTACTCAAGTAATAGACTCTGCATGTTTTCTGTGGTACATTTTTTCACAGAAATATGGAACATATTCACACAGTTACTAATTTAAATTTGGTGTCTAGAGAAAACAAAACCAAAAAATAAATGTTAGTACTTTCAAAGAAGGAAACATGTGAAAAAAAAATTTGGTGAAACTACCTAACTTGGCAGATGGCTAAAACTGAGATTGCAAAGTAGACTAGTATGACATTTTAATTTTTAAAATTAAGCAATAAAAACTATCTCTAATGCATTATTAAATGCTCTATACATTACTTCTAAATAAAATACACTAAAAGGCAAAATCTTTTGCAAACAAGTATATGCTAAAGCTCTTTGCCGATCACATACATAGAGGATGATATTATTTAGTGAAGCATTTAGGACTCTTTAGTATTAGACTTTCCCAGTATTTTATCATTTCAAATCATTTGTAAAAAATTTCACAAGAGACAATGCCTCCTAAAATACTTGAAGGTATATTGATATTAGCACAATGAAAATGAAGCAAGAGCTATCTCATCCTACAATTCCCTTTGCCCAAGAAGAAAACATTGAAAATAGCCAGGCATGGTGGCACACAATTTTAATGCCAGCACTCTGGAAGCACAAGTAGGAGGATCACTGTGAGTTCAAGGTCATCCTGAGACTACATAGTGAATTCTAGATCAGCCTTGGCTAGCATGAGACCCTACCTCAAAAAAAGAAAGAAAAAAAACAGCAAAAAAGAAAGATGGATGGCATGAAAGAAGGGAAATTACTATTCTTTTTAGAAAATGCCTTTATAGGTGGCCCTAACCTGAACTGTACTTTTCTACTTAATCAGCTATACAAAATTAGCCTCAGTATGTTAAGCCATGGACCTTTTGCTGTATTATAAATATTACATATTTTGTAACATATTGTATGGCAACACAGAATAAACATGTAGATTTTTGCATTTTACAGTTATTTAAGTTATAATATTTAATTCTAGCAGAAAAACTGTAAAATAGGTGTTGTGATGGCTAGCAACTTGACCTTTTTAGTAATCTTCGGTGGGTCTCTGAGTTTGTTTACAGGAAGGCAGCCCTCTCAGTAGGGGTACAGATGTAAGGAAGCTCAGGGGAGCTAGAAAGAAACATCTTTTCATGGGAGGGCAATGCAGGAAGGAAATTATAGAGAGTTGGGGAGTTAATAAGGCTGGGAAAGGGTTGCAAGACCCTGCCTTATGGCTACATAAAGGGGGAGAAAATCTCTCTTTTCCCCCAGCCTGTTTGCTGTTTTGTGTGTGGTGCTGGTGATGTTTTTTTCTTTCTCTGCTTGGACTGTGAATGGGCAGGAGGCAACCTCTTTCACAGTTATAGACCTTCCCCTGGATCTGTAGCTTCAAAAATTCTTCCTCCCATAACTGTGCCTGGTTTGGTTGGTCCTCCCAGTGGCATGCCCCTGACTACTACATTTGTTTACAGGAAGGCAGCCCTCTCAGTAGGGGGCAGGATGTAAGGAAGCTCAAAGGAGCTAGAAATAAACATCCTTTCCTGTGTGGGCAGTGCAGGAAGGAAATTCCAGAGACTCAGATTTCAGTTACAGAAGGAAAAAAAAAAAAAAACTAACCTGATCAGTTTAGCAATGACCCTACAAAATAAAAATAATTAAAGTTAGAGACTTAAGACCAACTTCAAAATTAGAGACTAGATACAGAGAGTTAAACACTGGGTAGAATAGGTAATATTTACAGTACATGTACTCAATAAGGCATCCCTAGGCTTACATAGCACCCTCTCTTTTCTAATGGAACAAAGACCCGGGGCCACAGGATTTAATTACATGCTGGCCCTGGATAAGGATGCATAAGGAACCTGAACTTGCAGAAATCTGTTGATTGTGTTCCTGACAACACAGTCTGGCTCACCTGTACTTCCTCCTTTTTCAATGGGCAAAACAAGTTACTCTTCATGCCCTCAAGTAATGGGGCATCTTCAAGCCTGTACGCATGCCCCAAATGTCTCTAATGACAAGAAGGCAAACAGTAATTACTCAGTACTCAATGTCTCTTGAGCAGACATTGGGTGGTACTATGAATGGGCAAACCATTAAACTCACTAGACATGCAAGTTGGTTCAATTGGTCATATCTTCTATTCTGCCTTCATTTCTCCTTCTTATAGCAAAACTAATTGTTGAGGTAAAAGGTCCACACCTGAGTCCTTTGACTTCCACATTTATATCAACACTATAGGAGTCCCTAGGATAAGTAGGAATGAATTTACAGCTTTGAAGTAAATAAGCAGAGGATATAAATTGGTTTTATTCTGATGTCAACGATAAATAAAAATATAGATTAGTTGTATCTATTATAATGAAATCCTCAATTATACCAGAGAAGCCCTTAAAGGAGTGTCTAGCTTACTAGTTGCTACTATCCAAATATCTTTGGAAAACAGAATTATCTTAACAGAAAAGGGAAGTGTCTGTTATGCTAAGTAGTCAATGTTGTGCCTTCAGCCCCAATTACCAAAGCCCTTCATAGATTAACTACCCTGTCTAACAAATTAGCTGAAAACTGAAGAATTATTGACTTATTACAGGCTGGCTTGAAGGATGGTTTAGAAAATGGAAAGGTATGATGGCCCCAGTCCTCACTTCTCTCATTGTAGCTTGAGTCCTAAGGGCAGTAGATGCTGCAATCATTGCCTGTGTAAGAGCTAACACCAAGGTTGATTGGAACAGCAATCAACAAGTAAATGCCCATGAAATAGCAACAAAATAGCTTGATGCTTTGGATGCTAAAATGAAACTTGCATATGTCTTATGATAAAGAGTATCAACAGATTCTTGATCTATTTGAAAATCTAAATCAAATATGAAAAAGACGAATAATTTTTTAAAAGAGGGAATTGTAAGAAATACAAATTTGATGGTGGTTCATTTTCAATATTTATAAATGTCTCATATAAGACTTGAGTTTACAGGCTGAATAAACCAGAGGCACCAAGCTTCTGCCCCTTAGATTCCTTTTTCCAGAGTGAAAAGTCATCAACAGGCTGCAACCTCATTCAGTTACTTCAGGGTCTCTAGATATATATCGAAGCCCCAAGGTAGAGACGAAAACCTCATGTATTCAGAATACAGACTCAGAACTAAGTTCAGCTAAACAAAGACTAAAGAAACTCCAGATGGGGGTCACATTAGAACACTGGAAGAAGATTGCACCTCCCCAAGTTCCCATCCACTGGGTAAGAGCAGGAGAGACTCACCTTTAAGGACAATAAGAGTTACTCTCTGTGCTCAGGTGGTGTACCACCATTTTTCACCCCCTCAGGGCTACACCTGATCTTGCAAGATTCAAAATAAATTGCCTCACTTTCACTGCCCAGACTCCCCCAGTCTCTTTATTAAAGGAGATGGGGGCGTCTGTTATCACCAAGGTTCTAGCACGGTATTCCGTTATGTGGCACACATTGCCTCTTTTCTTGGCAGTTCCACTTCAGGCCAGCAGTTTTCCTCAGCAGAAGCGGCATAGTCTCATCTTCTATATCATCCTGGTGTCTCCATCATTCACCTTCACAGATTCTTACAGCAGCCTCTCAGAGACTCCATGCAGGAACACCTACACTGCCACATATTTCCTGACTTCACTGGCTTTCTGGAACCTGGGTGAAACTTCCTCAATGCCATAAATCGGGTACTCTACATGCTTATAAATTAGCACCACATCCTCAGTGATGCTGCCAAGTTCTCCTGCCAGCTCAAGAAATATTTTGATCTCCTTCGACCACAGCTACAGTGATTTCTAAGAACATTCATAGCTGAAGCTGAGAAAACACTCCCCCAGGCAGCTCTTTTTGAGTAGGGAACTCTTTAGAGGCATTATTATTAGTTCAGGCTCTCCCTTTCAAATGAATTTTTGTTTTCACAGTTGGGAGCCTTCTGTTGATGGGGTCTTGCCCTCTGGGTATGTTCCTATTGTCTCAGAGCAGAACATGAGGCTTATTTTTAATAGTGCTAATTTCTTTAACAATAATAGTTGCTTTCTCTTCACCCTCCCTGTCTGCAACTCTGAACTTCCACTTTATTTTTCATGAAATTTCACAATTTTCATCTTTTTTTTTTTTTTTTGCCCATTTCATTTTATTTCCACCATGGACCTGGGAGAGAGCAATGAATAGTAACTATGCACAACTAGATGGTTATCTGTATTGAATTTTCCTCTGCCAAACAAATTAAGACATGTTTTTGAATTCAATCTTACTCAACATTTCATGGGGGGAAAAGCAGCCAGATTTACTTATTTAGTATTATTATATTTTATTTTGCTAAACTTTTACATTAATGGCTGGTATCAAAATCAGTCCTCATTTCTTTCTGAAACCACAGGATTCAAAACTTCTCTGTTCAAATTTTTCTCAGCAATCTTATCATCTGAACCCCCACCAGAATGACCCATTAAGCTGTGCTTTATAGCATTTTAGGGATCTTAGAGCCTAGAGATCCAAACTCTTCTACATTTTTCTTGTCAAAAGTTCCAAGAACCTATTAACCCCAAAGTCAGGTTTATCACAGCATTGGTCCAACTCCTCAGTACTAATTCTCAACTGATCCTCTTAAAAGTTATTCCCAAGAATTATTGATAATAAACACAAATGTGTTTCATACATATTAAACAGGAAAAAATGTGAATAGTAATTCAGTAGCTTTAAATATGCAATCCAAATTTTACATGAAAATATAAGGAATTTTTCTTACACAGTGATTGATATATTCTATTGATGTCTTTACATCTTGACACTTGTTTTCTGGAAGATAATTTTTGTCAATGCTGAACTAACCCCTGATTAATACAGTATTATAGTTTGAGTACAAAGTGTCCCCGACAAGGCTCATATTTTAAATGCTTAATCCTTAACTGGTGACACGGTTTGGGAAGGCTGTGGAACCTTTTGGAAATGAGGCAGAACTAGAAGACTGTATAGGTGAGCTTTTGAAGCAGTCCTCCATGTCTTCCTTTCCATGATAACTAAAATCCTCTGAAACTATGAACCAATATAAATATTTTCTTTAGTGAACTGTTTTTGTAAGATATTGTTACAATGGCTCAAAAGTACATAAAGCATATATCACAAACACAGGTTTATTGTAGTGAATTAACACAGCCAAGTACTAAGTAGGTTTTTAGAACTCATTTGCAGGAGGAATGTGGAAGAGTTTACAGACTAAAGAACCCTAGAATATTGCAAGAAGAACTTTGTGGGGAATTCTGGAGGCAGCTCAGAAGACCAGCGTGTAGATAGAAATGCATAGAGTTAAGGCAAGACTCAAGGGGTTTCAGATAGAAATGAGGAATTTGTTGGGAATTGGACTAGAGGTCACCCATATTACAGTCTGGAAGAGATTTTGACTACATTATCCCATAATCTAAAGTTTGAGTAAAACTAAATGACCATTTAATGTGGTGGGGTCAATTTCAAGACAGCATAGTTTTTTCATAAGGGGCATGGCTTTGTTTAGTAAGACTTACAGCAAGAATTTAGATAAAAAATGAGAAAAGAAAGATATGAAAACACTTTTTGGCAAGAGAGAGAGAGAGAGAAAGTCTTCACAAGGGAGAAATCATAGCAAGGTAGTTAGTTACACTTCAATCCAGTCACACAGGCATGGAGGCTCAAAGAGAAGGACTGAGCGAGCAGATGCCACCATTCTACTCCTGGCAAAGCTGGAACTTGGAGTCTGACCCAGTTTATCCACTACAGCTATGAACAATTCTTTTGCAACAGTTTCCTACTTCTTCCCCAATCCAGCACACCTGGATACATACTTTTTTGGGCCTTTTCCTTTGTGGTAGTTTGAAAACATGTCCCCCAATAGATTCAAGAGTTAAGTTTTTCTCCCGCTGCCTGACTGGAGGAATGCGTCACCTTGGCAAGATCCTAAGGTGCAGCCCTAGATGTTTCTTGAGTGGATCTGAAATTGAGCTCAAGCCTGGAGTTCTGCTGTTTGCAAGTTTGAGTTTTGAGTGTGCTTGCTTGAGGTTCTGGCGATGGATTTCTCTCTCTGCTTGGACCTGTGAAAGGGGACCAGCCTCGTTTGCCATTCTGGAACTTCCCCTGGTTCTGTTACTTCAATAAATACCTTCCTCCCAAAACTGTGCCTGGTTTGGAGATTCATCCCAGTGGTGTGTGGCTGAGTAGGACACCCCTTAAGTCCAAAAACCAATCAGCTCTCTCCCTTACCCACCTGAGTTTAATGGTATAGTACATCCTAATAAAAGGACTTGGCATGTGGGCAAAGAGTCTTGGCTGCTCATTTTTCCTTTTATTGTTTGAATTCCAGGTCCCTGTTCTGGTAAGTCAGGCTAGGAGAGAGGAAGAAGAATTTCTTCACTCTTACCTCATTACTATTCTTGAAATTCTGGCCATTATTTAATTTCCCTGAAAATCTCAAATCTCAATCTTCTGTAACACCCCTATACTCAACATAAAGCATGGGCTCTTAGGTCCTGTCTACACGTGTGTGGGCACAAAGCTTCTCATGCCAATTCCCAAGTGTGTGCATATATGTGTGTGTCCCTTTAAATGTTTATTGTGTATATGTACCCGTTCCAGCCTTTCCCTGGATATCAATTTTCCCCAAATAAGCCTAATAATAATTATCCCTTCATGGTTTCTTCCCTCAATTCATCGTTGGAATGGGCAAGAATCTAAAAGTTGGGATTCATAGGCCAGGAACAAATCATGCCCCCAAAATGCCACAACAGTCAAAGGGACAACTAAGTAGTCACTGTTAAAGAGATGAGCACCACAGAAGAGAGTTCAAGCACTTTGAAACTGGGAACAGGAAGCATGATTTTAGGTCACCTCCTGAATTGGCCAGACCTCACCCCTTGATACAGAGTATAAAATTGAAAACTCGCTTAATGGACTTTTCTTTGAAAGGAAAATTCTTTCAGGGCACCCTCTTGGGAAAGGACACTTAGATAAGTTTGTTTCCAGGTTGAGTCTTCTAGAAACAGAAGCAGCTGCAATTGTGATCAGAAGGAGAGCATCTGTGGCTTCAACTGGTCCCAGAACTTGGTTTCATCTATGAGGTTTTATAGACATGTAGAACGAGAGACTTATGGATACTATAAAAAGATTCCAGAGAAAAGCTTGTAAGAACAGGCAATATTTAGGAGAGTTGAATTCTCTCTTGGAAGGCCCCCAAAGAGTTATGTGTAAATCTATGAGGGGAACGCTAAAGTTGCATGGAGAATCTGGTGTGCTGGAAATGACAGGGACATGGGATGTCTGCCAAAGAAAGACACAGGCACTGAGTGGAAACAACTGAAAGAGGAGGCTGTAATTTCAGCAAATGGCAAGGTCATAAGAGACGCCCTGCCCAAGCCTTTCACATCACATTATTCCACTATGGTTCTCTGATATGGAGGGTTAGGATATAACGTGTACACTGCTAGATTCTGCCTTGCTGGTTTCATTCCTTCTTTGTATGGTCCCCACTCCTCCCATTTAAGATGGGAATGATCACTCTAGGCTATTATATATGGAAGTATGTAACTTACTTTTTTATTTTTACAAGGCCTCATAGAAAGCATTTACCTTGAATCTCAGAAGACACATTGAACTTTGGATGTTTGAACAATGTAAGAAGAGCTAAAAGTTATTATAATTCATTTTGGAGCATTTGGGAGCCAGGGGTGAAATGGTTTGAATTTTAAATGTCCCCTACAATCTTGTGTTTTGAATACTTGTTCCCCTGTTGGTGGCACTATTTGGGGAGGCTGTGGAACCTTCAGAAGGCAAGGCAGAGGTGGTAGAAATTGTTCTTTTGAGGTGAGTCTTTGAAGGTTATGTCTGGTCCTTTGTTTCTGCAGCTCTTTGCTTCTGGTCCAGCATGATGTTAACATTAAGCACCACACACTTCTGCCACCAGGAACTAAAGCTGCTCTGCTCTGCCCTTCTCACCATGATGGGAATCTTATCACATCCCAACATGATACACTTGCTCTCAAAAGAATGGAGCACAAATGCCACTATACGAAGTCTGTGTTTCTAGAACTTTCACTCATTTACTCTATAGCAAGACTTTGGAATACTCATACTTTTTTATTCTACCATGTAAGGACAATAGTAAGTCATTTTGCAATTCTCTCTAGGTTAAAAAGCATATATCATTAGTGATGTATAATGTACTGTGGCGCTCACTCAGCATTCTGATTTTAATGTTTTGTAGTTACTCTAAAGTTGAGCAGATCTGTTGCATTAGAAATGAAGCCTTCAGTTTTAAATATAGTTTCCTGAGATTTTCTTATGAATAAATTTAGATTATTGTTATTGATATATTATATTTGATGAAAAAGTAGACAATTTGACTTACCTAAGGTTTTATTCTTCCATAAGACTACCATTATTTTCTAGATAACATATTAGTTATACAGAACTTAATGTCCCTGAAAATCTTTTTAACTGAGATAAAATCAAAACAAATAAAAAACATTAGTTTGCTCCAGAACTAAAAGAAAACTAACTCTGAATTATGTAAAAACAATAAGTGACATTGACAGAGGACAGGAAATTGGATCACCCTCAATTTACATGGTGGTTATAGCATCAAAAGACCATGAGAATTGGGAATCATATAAGCAAGTTATGTAAACAATATTTTGAATACAGAGAAACTGAATTTTGTGAAGTATTGTCTGAGACAATTATAAAACAAACACATATGGCTTCATTTAAGTCCTTTTCTTTCTAGCAGCTGTGGATAGAATCTTAAGAGCTCACTCCAAGCAAATATGCCTTAGCACAGAAATCACCCTCAATATATCTTCAGTCCTCTTTGGAGGTCAGGGAAAAGTTGGCTGCCACGTTTTAGAATTTGTGCAATTTAGCTCCATTCTACATGTAATTCAATTCTATTCTTACATAGTAAGGTGGACAAAAAAGAAGAATGTTCTTTAATATCCTAATAGGCTTTTGTCATGAAAAGGGGCATAGACATTAAGAAAAAAAAAAGCAATCTAACCCAAGTTCTTAAAGCAAGTTGCAGATTCCCTGATCATGCATTACTGGAAGTTCTCATGGGAAAAATTCCTGTGACTCACCATTAGAGACTAATAAAATAATACTTTAATTTGAATAGAGTAGGCATCATTATCTTATCAATTTCTATAGCTGTGCTGGATAATTATAATTACAGGTCCTTGAGTCAGAATTCCTGGTTTCAAATTCTGATTCTCCTACATAGTATCTAAGTGAATATGGGTTGTAACATGAGAATGATATAATTCATTTAATGATGATGATTTGTAATGCACTTTACAGTTCAGGAGATGCCTACAGGTCTATTATCTTATTACATGTCATAGCATTTGTCTTGGAATGTTAGGCTAATGTATCTTCCATCCAACACATTATTTTGTATCCAGTTATAACACACTGAGAAAAAGCACAGGAGCTCTATGATTTTAGAAAGATAAATAGGCAGTGTTGACTAATTAGTGATACATAACCCAATTTCAAATAGTGATTGCAAAGAATGAAATAAAATCAAAGGCTGAGAGAGGTTTATTTAGGATGATTAGTCTCTTTCTCTCTCTTTTTTTCTCTCTCTCTGGTGTGTGTGTGTGTGTGTGTGTGTGTGTGTGTGTGTGTGTGCAGATACTATTTAAAATGAGAATTTGAATGGAGAGATCAGACAGCCTAAAGATTAGGTCGCCTGGCAGCATGGTTACTCTCCCAAATAAATATCTTCAGGAATGAAGTACTATGTGGGTTTCAGTCAAACGTGTTAAGACAATAGGAAAAATAGAAAGACAAGTGTTCAGGCAGACAGCCAGGGCTGAAGTACTTCTGAAGCTGAAGAAAGCAGGGTTGTAATGAACAGGAGCCCTTTGCAATTTCACTCAAGACCCAGGAAGAGTGCCTGGACATTCTCACTTTGAATACATTTTGCCTTCTTACAAATTGCTTTGCTTAGTAAACTAGACTGCTAAATGTAACCCATGTTATTTAACAGTCATCAGTTGTGAGTATTGTCAGAGTGTGTCACTACAGTGAGAATTGTCAGAGTGTGTCACTGCCGTTGTGGGAGTGTGTCATCACAGTGAGTATTGTCAGAGTGTGTCATTACAGTGAGTATTGTCAGAGTGTGTCACTACAGTGAGAATTGTCAGAGTGTGTCACTGCCGTTGTGGGAGTGTGTCATTACAGTGAGTATTGTCAGAGTGTGTCACTACAGTATTTCCAAGTGTGTCACTACAGTGAGTATTGTTAGTGTGTGTCACTACCATGAGTATTGTCAGAGTGTGTCACTACAGTGAAAGTTGTGGGAGTGTGTCATTACGGTGAGAGCTGTGACAATGTGTCACGACAGTGAGTGTTGTTGGAGCATGTCAGTGTTCAGATGAGTCCAATAGTGTTAGGCTCACACGTACACAGCAGCTTTTTTTCTAAATATTTAACTATAGCAGAGCAAATAAATGTTCAGACTAGCCTGAAATTTAATTAATTCAACTATGTTCATTCTGTTTTTCATTCTTTCAAATGAAAAAAGTGGTATTTGTGAGAAGTTTTTTTGAGAGGTTAGGAGTCACCGTACTTTTAAAGTAGAAGCTTTTAGCTTTTTGTTTCAATGAAACTACTGAGAACTGAGTGTGTATTGCTAGGTAATGTTCAGTAGGTAGGACTGACATAAACAAGAGTCCCTCTGCACACAGAGCTCAATTTCCCCCTTCCTTGTGGTTTTATTTTTCTATTGCTCTATTTTCGTCTATGTGCATACTAATAAAAAAGAAAAGGAACTCATAAAATCAGCCCTGTCAGGATGTAGCTTCGCAGTTACAGTCACTAGAACTATGGTGAAGGGGGAAAACACCTCAAAACTTTCTGGATTGAGAAGCAACCTCTCGGTAGCACATTTCTCCTTACAAGAATGTGGCAGTGACATTATTGAGTTATGATTTCTGGTAATTTCACCAAAGATAAAGTATATGTCATATGCTCTTTTAGAGCTCTTGATAATTTAATAAGTTCTTCTCACTGTAAAAATGAGGATGCTATTATTCTGAGATGACAGTAGCTCCCTAAAATCATTGGATATAGGGGCAGAGCCCAAAGTAGAATGTCCCACCTTTGTCTCACTCATTTCCTGTAGTTATGTCTACATTGTTAGAGGATTATTTTAGTGTTTCCTTTCTTGATGGAGCATTTAATTCAAGAAAATTATAAAGATCCTCACTTTCTTTATTATGGTCTCAGATTACAGAACACAATAAATTCCTTGACAACGGTGACCATGACATTCATGTTTATATTGACATATCTGATTTGCTTATCACATAAATTGACAGGTAACATACCTACTCAATGAGTGAACCATGAATCATAAAGGAGAATGTATGCCTCATTTAAAAAAAGAGAGTTGTGGAGCTGGAGTGATGGCTTAGTGGCTAAAATAGTTGCCTGCAAAGCAGAAGGACCTGAGTCCAATTCCCTATTACCCATGTAGCCAGATACACAAGGTGTGGTGCATG